>JASDQU010275117.1:0-15058 GCA_032191745.1 Picea mariana
CCTTGGTATATATAGGAGACTAGGAGGTATAATTACAAATAATGGCCTAAAGCCGACATAATTAAAATAACATTAATAATCTAAATTACAACTAATGGCCTAAAGCCGACATAAATAAAATAGCATTACTACTCTAATATGCCCCAATTAAGGGGTAATGATCCAACATTAGGGCTTAACAAGAACTTGATAACTTGTTGTAAATCTATAGTTTAGGATTACACATTATATGTGGCACAATAATCCCAACAAGGATTTATTGGGCACTTCCATGTCAAACAATCATTGTTTAGGGCCTCAAAATGACCCTAGAAGTTTGGGACCCAACAAAATATAGAACAAATGCCAAGATAGAAATTATAATTTGAGCTAGTGGAATAGGTGGGTAGCCACCAATGTCCACCTAGCTCACTTGGAATCAGGAAGTATTCTCAATTGCACAACTACTCATCTAATATAGAATCCAAAATTTCCACATACCATTTACATGGAAAAAATATTATATGGTAGGATCAGTTGAAACATGTTGAGCACATTAATGAGAGTAGGATCAATTGGAAGTAGTTCAAGACATATTTTCAGAAAGAGTATCTTTCATAGCACTACAATGAGAAGAATATGCAAGAGTTCTTCGAACTCGGGTTGGGGAGCATGACCATGGGAGAATATGATAAGAAATTCTTGGGATTGTTGAAGTATGTGGGGTTTATCAAGGATAGGAAGGTGGATATACATAGGTTTGTGAGTCGACTACCATCAATTTATAAAGAGAACATTCAATATGATGAGCCCATCAATTTTATAGATACCATTAGAAAGAAAAGAGAAAATAATCTTTGCAAAATTCTTGGAGGGATAAGAAGAAGGAGAAATTTGATGAGAGATGGAAGGGATTCAAACCACCTTTGAATAGAAACAACCCTAATAAAAATCAACCAAATCATTCTCTTAAGAATGAATCCAAGAGGGAAGACTCCTTGGAAAAAAGGGGAATACCACCAATCAAATGTTGGGGATCAAAAGAAGATCACATGTACAAGGATTTTCTCCACAAAGAAGACAAAATGAAGACCATGCACAACATCCAAGAGGCTACTTGTTGGGTTGTTATATTCTTTGCATTGAAAGTCTAGTCGAGGTGAATCGAATGACAGTCGAAGTTGATGTGGATCAATATCAGGTAGAAGTTGAGGTGGATCAAAAACAGGTCAAAGGCGACGTGGATTGACAACAGGTCGAAGTCAAGGTGGACTAACAACAAGTCAAAGGTCGAGGGAGTTGACTGGGTAAAGTCGAAGTCGAAGATATCGATGATAATTCAACCAATAATAGGTCAAAGTGTTGGTATGAGATGACCGAATAGATACCAAATGAAGGACAACTAGTAGTGATCTAGGTGGATATTGATGGCCACCCACCTTTTCCAACTCCCTCAAAACTATTTTTCTGGCAATTTTGGCAATTTACTATTTTTAGCATTTTTAACTTTCGAGGCCATTTTGAGGGCCTAAATGAAGGTTTTTCGAGATCGAGATTCTCAATAATAGCTAAAAGCATGATTGAGTCCCCAAAATGAATCTCCTTGATGAAACCTTTCCAGTGTTCTATCGTGCACCTAAAATGGAGATCGTATGCAAAAGTTACGAGCTCGGACAACTAATGTACTAACTTACCCAAACACTGCCCACATGACTTTTGGCGCTTCATCTCCTAGGGTTAGGTTTTTCGATGTATAGGGTTTTTGAAATTCCTTTTTATTGTAGAAGGCCTTGAGAGCCTCACTGTAATCATATTCTTGCGAATGAGCACGGTCATCACATATATTCTCAGAGATAAGCCACCACCATTCCAACAAACTTGTTTTCTGCTGCATTTTACAGTTTCAGCTTATTTCGTTATTAAATAGAAAACTAGTTTTACTGTATCTCTGTTATTCTGTGTGAACAATATTTTAATAATCTGTTTTCATTTTGTTATGCTCATAAAATATGGATCTATGGTATCATAGAAGTTTTCTCCTTGTCATCTTAATGCATGTCCCCAACAAGGTCAAGGTACAAAGAATTGGGTCTCAAGTGTGTTTCTCTTGAGAAAACAATCTCTTGCATGCCCAAGCGACCTCTCATGGAAGGAGAAGAGAAATATGTTGAGACATGAGATCCTTTCAAAAAAATTCTTTAGGAATCCCTCATGCAACAGAGGAACGAGATGATGGATAATTTCGCGCAAATCCTTCGGCGTCTACCAATAGGCGACACATCTTCCTCGAGCGGAGGCGCCACCCCCTTCAAGGTACAAATCAACTTAGATATTCCTGTATTTGAAGGTCATATAGACACATATGTTGTATACAAGTGGTTGAATATACTAGAAGTTTATTTTTCTATCCATAACTTTTCGAATAGAGAAAATATTACTTTTTCACTCCTCAAAGCCGTTCCCCATGTCAAGGATTGGTGGTAAACTTTATGTGAGCAAAAGGAAAAAGAGGAACCCTCATTATTTACAGTTGCAACCACCTTGGAATCCTTTAGGGAGTCTATTAAGGAACAATACTACCCTATCAGAAGCTATGACAACTTGTATAACAAATGGAACACACTGTGGCAAGAAAGAAACCAAGCAGTTCCAGATTTCAAAAATATATTCCATGCATTGCACACCAAGTTGGGTATCAAATATTCAGAGCGACATCTGGTCCTCAAGTATCACGGTGCTCTACATAGATACATCCAGACCAAAATGGAATTTATGAACATATCATCCTTGGGTGTGACCTACCAATATGCCGTCAAAATCGAGCAGAAGCTCAAACAAAAGACACGACAATTTGGGCCTAGGAACCCATCAAAGAAAAATCCAGGAAGGGGTGGCCCCAACCCATAGAAAAAAGGACAGAGAAAAGATGGATAATATTAGGACAACCAGTCCAAGCCACAAGCAAACAAGGACATTGAAAAGACAAAGAAATATATCGAGAAGTGGTGTGACTTCCATAAGAGCCCTTGGCATAACACTGCTAACTGTCGCTCAAAGTAGTCGCTCGTGGTCGAAGTGAAAGACTCTGAATCAAATGTGGGTTATAACTCTAAGTTAGAACCTAAAAGGGGAGGATAGATCATTGACATGGAACCCAATGCCACTATTGCTACCACCATGCACCAACCTGGTCAATCAGACGATCCAAAAGAAGGCGAGCGCCTCTCCCATTCATAGACATGGGTAAAAGGCACCCCAATGCACTTCATCATTGATAGCAGTAGCCATAAGAACCCCATATTAGTAGAGGTTATCAAGAGGTTGGCCCTACCCTCAACGCTGCACCCACAACCCTACACCATTGGATGGCTCTACCAAGGAAGCGATCTCCATGGAAACCAACAGTGTTGATTGTCGTATGACATCAATCCCTTCAAAGATGAGGTATTGTGTGATGTTTCTCCTATCAAAGTTTGTAATGTTCTTTTGGGCCAACCTTATTTATGGAAATGTCATGTTGTATATGAGTCTAGGCCTCATATTTTTATTATTACTTTGAACATGAAATTGTACAGGATACCTGAGGCAGTCCCTCCTAGTGTTATATCCTTGATGTCTACCAAGCAATGCAAGAAGGCCATCTCTCATACCAGGACAATTTTCTTCTTCGTGATTCTCTCTCAGAGTGAGCAAAATATCACAGCCACATCCAGGGCCTACGTGGTCGATCTCTCCACACAACAGAAGAAAGTGAATAAAATTATGGAATAATACTCAGATATCTTCTCCTCTCCTATCAAGGTAACTCTGCACTGCCAGGTCAATCATCCCATCGATCTGACCCCAGGTGCACTGCTACCCAATGGGCTAGTCTACTGTTGATCTCGTTTAGAAAAAAGGGTGATCAAGAGGAATATCCATGAACTCCTCCACAAGGGGCACATATGTCCCAGATCATCACCTTGTGGGAGCCCAATCATGCTGGTGTAGAATAAATATGGGACCTTGCAACTCTGCATTGATTATCATGCCCTGAATAAAATCATAGTCTGAAACCAGTACCCGATTCCCCGAATCGACGAACTCCTTGATCATCTCATGGGGGAAAAATACTTCACTAATATTGATTTGAAGTATGGCTACCACCAGGTCCCAATATAAAAGATAGATGTATGGAAGACCGCCTTCAAGTCAAAAGAAGGTCTTTTTGAATGGTTGGTCATGCCTTTTGGTTTGACAAATGCTCCAACAAATTTTATGAGGCTGATGGATAATATCCTACAACATTTCACCAATACTTTTGTATTGGTGTATCTAGATGACATCCTTATATACAGAAATACTTGTGTGGAACACTTGTAGTATATTTAGCAGGTTTTTCACACCTTGCAATAGCACAAATTGTATGAAAACTTGGAAAAATGCTACTTCAGAATGGACAGGGTCCATTACTTAGGATACATCATTGATCGACATGGTGTGCATGTGAATCCAACCAATATCTAGGTCATCTATGATTGTCTAGCCCCAACCACACTCACTGAACTTCGGAGCTTCTTGGGCCTCGCCAATTTCTATCGCAGGTTTGTGTTGGGCTTCTCTCATATCGCATGGGCCCTCAGCCAAGTAACTAGGGGTGGCGGTAAGGAAAAATTTGTGTGGGGTCTGTCCCAACAACAATACTTCGATGACTTGAAGAATCATTTATGCTCATCCCCAATATTTTTATTATTGGACCTGCAACATCCCTTTTATATTGAGATATATGCTTCAGACTATGATGTGGGCATTTTTCTAACTCAACACGGCCACCCAGTGGCATATCATATTGAGACACTATCGGATGTTGTTCGTAATAGCTTAATTATGAAAAATAAATGTAATCCATTGTGAAATATTTTCACCAGTGAAGAAATTACATTATTGGGAATGAGACAACCATCCACACTGATCACAACCCACTACAGTTCATGGAGACCCAAGGAAAATTCCAGAATGACAACCATTAGTAATGGTCCACATACTTACAATAGTTCCACCTCAACATCAAGTATAAAACATGAAGTACCAACTGAGATGTCGATTTCCTCATCTGACCTCCAGTTGCGGAACTCACCACGGTGCTAGACTCTTGCGACCACAAGACCTCTAGATGGCCCCACCTCTATGAGACAAACCTTGACTTCTCCACCACCTACCAGATGTTGGGAGTGAACTCAATGGTCACTAATTTCCATATTCAATATGGGTTGTTATGTATTCTGTGCCATCTTTGCATTCCATCAAGCGAGTGTAAGAAGCTGATTTTGGAAGCTCACTACAGTCGGGTGTCATGACACTTTGGCATTAAAAAGATAGTGGAAGTACTACAGAAACATTTCCACTGGTAGAAACGTGGACAGGATGTTGGCAAGTATATCAGGTCATGCACTGCCTACACTATTTCCAAACCACACACTAAGAAACAAGGCTTGGACATTCCTCTTCCTACTCCTGACAGGCAATGGGAATCCATTGCAATGGACTACATGTCATTCCTCCTACCCACCAAAATGGGAAATGAATATGTTTTTGTCATTGTTGATCACTTTTCCAAGATGGTAATTCTAGCCACCTAAAAGAAGAACATCACAATAGAAGCCACTAGAAAGTTGTCCTTTGAACGAGTATGGGTACATTTTTGGATCCCAAAAACCATTATCTCAGATAGTGACAGTCAGTTTCTCAGCACATTCTGGTCGAGCCTTTGGTCACTCCTGGATACCAAGCTCACAAAATCCACTTCCTTCCACCCTCAGACAAATGGACAAACTGAGGTCATCAATCAGATGATCGTACATATCCTATACATGTACAATTCAAAAAAACCTCACACATGGGATGACAGTATTCCCTATGTCCAACATAGCTACAATAGACCCCTGCATAGCTCAACTTGCCACAACCCCTTTCAAGTGGGTTTGGGATTCCAACCATTGGGCCCCATGGATGTTGCACTACCCCTGGTCACCACCTCATTCAAATCATTCCCTTCTCCACCAGAAGCTAACAAAGCCACCCGATTTATTAAGTGGATCCAGCACATCCACCAACAGGCTCAAAATATTCTACAGAAGTCTAATGCCAAGTATAAGTAATGCCATGATCAACATCAGGTACCACATAATTTTTAGGTGGGAGACAAATTTTGGTTTCACTTGCAGAAAGAACGCCTTACAAATCCCCATCAAAATCTTCTCCCACTCCATTATGGGTCTTACACCATCACCAAGAACATGGGTGACAATGGTTTTTAGCTCAACATTCCCCCTTTCCTTGGCCTTCACCCAATATTCAACGTAGCTCTCCTTCAACCATATTTCCCACCATTATTGTACACCTCAGAGATAACAGAGCAGTTGAAACCAACAGAGCTCAACCCTAGCTGCATGCAACAGGAATCTAGCGATCAGATTGTGTACACACAGATCAAGTGCACTTGCCAACAAAGGATCCAGCTTTATTGAGTCGTCAAAGTAGGGCAGCTCCTGCTCCAAGGAAAGTGGCTCACTCGGGGCCAAATCCAATAGAAATTTACTCATTTGATGGTGGAACTCAACGGAATGGATACCATTGTTTCCTAAGCAGGGAGGATTGATCCACATGGATATCACTAGCCACCTGCCTTTTCCAACTTGCTCAAAACAATTTTATTGCAATTTTGGCAATTTACTATTTTTAGTAGTTTTAAGTTCAGAGGCCATTTTGAGGGCCTAAATGAAGGTTTTTCAAGATATATATTTTCAATGATATCCAAGGCATGATTGAGCCACCAAAATGAATCTCCTTGATGATGCATTTCCAATGGGCTAACGTGCACCTAAAATAAAGATTGTATGCAAAAGTTACGACCCCGGGAAGTTGATGTACTGACTTACCCAAAAGGGGCCCACATGACTTTTGGCACTTAATATCATAGGGTTAGGTTTTTGGATGTCTAGGGTTTTTTACATTCCTGTTTATTGTTAAAATTCCTTGAGAGCCTCATTGTAATCATCTTCTTGCGAATGAGTAGGGTCGTCACATCTCTTCTCAGAGATAACTCGCCACCATTCCAACAAGCTTGTTTTCCGCTGCATTTTACAGTTTTAGATTATTTCGTTATTGAATAGAAAAATAGTTTTACTATATCTCTATTATTATTTGTTAAGCATATTTTAATAATTTGTATTCATTTTGTTCTTCACATAAAATATGAATCAAGTAGTCGACTGGTAAACTCGACTTGGAGTCGACCGTAACAAAATCCTGGGATTTATTGGATTTGTATCAAATGATATGCATGGATCTGTAACCGTTTGTGGGAACCGATATTTAGGGTTTTTTCAATTGTAAATCCTATAAAGAGGTGTGTTGTAAGGTCTTAAAGGCTATGCCAAATATGTTATTGCATGTGTAAATCCTAGGTTGTTGGTCATGCATATGTAAATTGAATTGGCTACAGGGTTGTTCTTGCATGTGCAAGAGGGTATGATGTTGATTGTGTCTTAGGTGTGGGCCAATGATTGACATGTAAAATTTTATTATGAATGAATAATAAAACAAGATATTCGAACACTTAAAGGAATGTTGGTTTTTTTGGTAAAGGGTTTCCAGGGTAAAATATCGGTGTACTGTGTGATTGCTTGTGTCATTTTCTTTCTTGATTAAATTATTTGTCTCTTCTAATAGGATTAGTGTGGAAGATCCCTACATTTCCTGGCATGTGGTATCAGATCTTAGGTATGCCTTGACAAGTGAGTTATCAGAGAGGTTTAATTCTTGGGTGAGTATATGAGATCTTGATCTACAAATCTTGAATATGAGAACTAAACCATAGGTACAGTAAGAGCCGTAAGTCATAAATTGTTTTAAAGATTGTGGTAAAGAATGATGAGTACTTCGAGAATAGTTATAGAAATATTCAATGACCATAATCTTGATCTTTGGAATCTTAAAATGGTATATCTTCTTGTAGATCAAGAACAATGGACAATGGTCTATCTAGGTACCCAACCGACAAGCATGTTGATGGAAGAATGGGAGAAATTCGAAAGAAGAGAAAGAAGTACAATTCGGATTCGTCCTACAAATTTGGTGTTGCTCAATGTCTCGGGTGAATATTCGAATAAAAACTATGGGAAAATATGGGAAGATTGTACCAGTCGAAATATCTGGTAAATAAGTTGTTTCTCATAAAGAAATTGTATTTTTTGAGGATGAGTGATGGCAATTCGGTAACTGAGAATTTAAATTCGTTTAAAACCATGTAAAGATAGTTATCATCTATGGATATAAATATCATTGATGAGGAGAAGTGTATCAACCTATTATGTTCTTTCCCAAACTCCTGGGACAACTTAGTTGTGGCTATTGGGAGTAATAAAACCACACTAGCATTAGAGGCCGTATTTGGTTCTCTTCTTTCAGAAGAAATGAGAAGAAATAACATGGAAGGATACACCAAATATGATATAGTATTGAGAGGTTGACCGGTAGATAGATATATTTGTAGATTCTCTGGCAGAAATTTTAAGTCGAAGGGTAGATCTAAATCGTCTATTCCGTCGATGCGAAGATATTGGAAGTGCACTAAATATGGAAATTGTAAAAAGGATTGTTAGTCAAATTAAACAAAAGTCAATGTCAGATCTGGCGAGAAGCACTCTACTAAGAGAAATACAAACTCAGACAAGGGAGGTTATGTGTACCCGACGTCAACCTGTACATAGTTGGATCAAGATGTTTGGTTGATTGAATGAGGAGAATCCTATCATATGACACCACATAAATAATGGTTCTATGAATATGAAAAATATGATGCGGGTGATGTGTTCTTGGGGGAAGGCTTGAAAAATAGAATCGTTAGAAGGGGAAGAGTTTGAATGACACTACAAGATGGAAGGAAAAGACCCTTCCAGGTGTGCTACACAATCTGGGTTTGGAAAAAAACATGATATTTGTCATCAAAATGAGTGATGCAGGTGTGCATACTCTATTTCCTAAGGACTCATGCAATATGTTCATAGGTGTGATGTTTTTAATGAGAGGAGCTCGTATTAGTACCCTATACAAGTTGGTAGGGAATTTAGACTAGACTGGATGCAAAAACATCATTTCTCCTAAAATTGACTTGACTATGACTCGACTCGACTGAACTCAAGCTAATTCGGTTCAAATTGAATCAACAAGACATGATGAAGTTGACTCGACCAGGATATGGCATGAGAGGATGGGAAAAAGTGGATAAAAATGACTTGGAGATATGCAAAAAAAAAGTATGGTTTAAGGTTTTCCTAAATGTGGTTTAGATATGCTAATCTTAACTTTTTTTCAAAATTTTCATATGGGTTATCATTGTGATTTTTTCGCCTGCCACGTGGCAGCCCTTGATTGGGCCACATGGAAGACACCCATTCAGCCATAGAGTCGTCTTCCATGTCAAATCCACATCATCACACCACATCATTGTGCCATGTCATCGTACGGACTGTACAGACTGCCACGTGGCATAATCCTATTGGTCCATAGATCAGTCTAAAACTGTCAAAACTGGGCAATAAGTGGAAGGCTCTGGTGCTGCCACATCACCATGTTGACTTCATCTTGACACATGTAACATTCCTCTCCTACCAGGGGTGTTGTACAGATGATGACATTAATAGTATGGATGATGACCCATCCCCTGCTAACTAGGCTAGGTTCAACAAACTTTGACCACAAATATCTTTCAATCCATAACTTTGTTTGATGATTCATTTGCGCCATTATAAATATTGTGACGCTCTCTTTGCAATAATTCCATTTTCACTGAGTTTTGAGAAATTAGAATTTTTTCCCTTTCTTTGTCTGTTGAGGCCATTCTGAGCATCCTGAGTTGTCTCTGTGAATTCTGAGTTGTTCTTATCCTTCTCTGGACCCTTTTTGGATCACGGATTCCCACTGAGAGATTTTTGGACCACCAAAATATTTCATCAATCAACATGTAAGTGAGGGAATAGTCCCCTCACTTTGTCCTTTTCAATCCACTTTTCCTTGCTTTTATGTGTGCCCTCTAATCCTACTCAAAGATAATCAACATCATCCCTGCATGAAGTCGTCATCCTTCTGTCTAGGATGATATCTTCCTGTAACTCATCAAAGTACTCAAGTACAAAATCATCAACTGAAGGTATTGAAACTTCCTCATCCTGATCCTTGATCATGGGAGGCTCAAAACGTTTTGAGTTCTCTACGTTCACAACTGAGTAAATATGCATATAAGGTGGAAGATTCAGACAAAAAGCATTGGTACCACTTTTCTCCAAGATAGTGAAGGTTCCATAATGAATGGGATTGAGGTTCTTCCCTTTCACCCTTCAATCTCTCCTTACTAATGTGAAGCCATACCTGGTCTCCAACCTAAAACTGATGATCAACCTTGTGCTTGTCATGTCTAGCTTTGTACTATGCTCGACTTTTCTCCAATTGTTCCCTGACTGCTTGGTGCACCTGCTGGATCCTATAGATGAACTTGTAGGCTTTGTCCTTTGTTCATTCTTCATTCATATCGGCATTTCTCCCATAGATAAAGTCCAAAGTAACCTTTGGTAGGTACCTAAAACATGTCTCAAAAGGTGAACTATGAGTGGAGGAATGTAAATGTCGGTTTTAAGCATGTTGTACATAGGGTATTTGTTCATCCTGTAACATGCGAAGCTTGTTGTAGTAGCCTCAAAGAAAAAGTACCACTGTTATGTTTACCACCTTTGTCTGTCCATCGTTCTGTGGATGGAAATAAATTCTCCTCTTCAATTTGGTGTCCATCATTCTCCACAAGCTAGTCCAAAATTTCCCAATGAATCGAGTATCACGATCAGAGACAATGGATGTGGGTAACCCAAAGTGAACCCAAACTTACTAAAATAAGAGATTAGCAGTCTTCTCAGCAGTGATCTTGTTTTTACAGGGCATCAAGATAGACATCTTTCTGAACCTATCCATTACAACATACAAATAGTCATGACCCCGTTTGGTCATTATTAAACCCCTTACAAAATCCATGGAAATACTTTCCCATGGATGGATGGAATAGGAAGTGGTGAGTATAGCACCAGTTTTCTATTAGTGGGATTACAAGTAGAACACATCACACACCGCTTTACATATTTAGTTACAATTGATTTCATTTGAGGCCAGTAACAAAACCTATGAAAATGAGCCATAGCTTTTCCTACCCCAAAATTCCCATACACAAGAGAAGTGTGATCTTGTCGTATTACATGGACTCATTAACTTGTAGGAATGCATAGCTTTCCAAGATGGTAGAGTAGTTTTCCCCATAGAAAATAGTTCTCTACCTATGCACCATGGGTTAGCTTCTTGATGCCACACAACCCCTCCTCAACCCGCAGGTTGGAAGGTCCGCACGCATAGGATCTTTCCTTTACGACTGGCCTGAAGAGCTCTCGGAAATGGCTCCTCTATTTCCCTTTCAAGAAATCTGCACCCACAATCAACTTTGAGAATTTTCCCTTGTGCTTCGGGAGATCAGACTTCGCACTTTTGTGATTCTGGTGGTCAAGTGTCTTGTCTTTCTATCTCCAAAACCCAAAAACCAGTCAACGCTGACCCTTTCTCTCCCTGTTTCAGATTTCTCCTTATCATGATTTCGACAGTCGCGATGTTGAGCAACTCATGTCCTTGACTCCCGAAACCCGATTTACCAAAACATCGATGCACTCAAAATCTTTGAGTTTTCAACGACCTTTCACTCTGTCGGGAGTTCAGACTTTGCGATATTGTGAATCCTAATGCAAGGAATTCAGAACTTCACTCCACGAAACCCTGAAATGGTCAACTGAATTAACTTCATTGTCGATATGGTGCCACTTGTCCACCCTATCGATTCCTGTGGCCCACATGATCCTTTTGTCCCTTCGATACTTTGCATTTTGTGACTTCGTGATTCCCATTGCAAATATTTCGGGACTTCCTCTCACGAAAACACGAAATGGAAGTTCACAGGTAAATCCAACGGCCCCTATGGCTTGGATCTATGGTTCTACTCCTCCTGAGCTTAACCTTTGGTAATACTCGTTGTAACTACCTACTCCTTCATGAGATATGATGGCTCACAGGACTTCATGGATTCTCCACAGAGAATTCCGATCGTCCATCTCTTTCCTTGAGAACTTGTCCTCCTGTGGTCCGACGTCACTATGCCTTCTTTCAAATTTTAAAAGTACTTAGCCTCTTGCTTTCATTCTACCCCTTCGAAGGTTCAAATCCTTCTAAGCTTTCCCGTGACTTCGAGTCTTTCAGAAAAACTCCTTCTCGCACTCCTTGCGGAAGAATTTCAAACACCTTCAAATGTTTGACTCCCTTCGACTCTGCGCACACCTATGGTAGTAGTCTCTCAATACTTCGCTTAGGTTCGCAACTCTGAGACTTTACTCAGCCTGCGCACTCCTTGCATGGCTCCTATGCCTAACTGCACTTATGAGTGAATGAGAACAAAAGCTACTCTATCTGAGCTTTCAGAGACAAAAATCTAAACCCTTTGTCAACGCACTCCTTGCAAACAGTTCAACTGCACTCCTTGTAGGAACTCTTGCTCAGATAGAGAAACAATTGAAACTAATTCCATTACCCTTTCCTCTCAGATTTCAAACATTCAATAAGAAATCATTCATACATAGCATAAAAGCAAATTTACAACAGAAAGAGTAAAATAACTATGAGCATAACATTCAAAGATGCATACATAGAGAATATTTGAACACCATGAGTCTGAATCAAAACCTTCTTGTATTAATTCAGAACTTCTGTACATAGAATTCGGCTATAAAACTCTCTACTTCTTTTCTATGCTCCCAATTGGCGTAATCTTCATGCTTCTGTTATAATACATAATGAGGGTGTCTATATCCCGTTTCCCTCTTGCGCTCTAAAACTGTCTAATCTAACATTCAATTCTATCTACCTGCATTAACTACTGTAAATGCCTTCTACCTACTATGGATGAGAATGGATCGCTCAAGGTCCATTTACATTTTACAAGTGCACCTTCATTTAATTATTTCATTTAAGGTTGGCGCATTAACTTCAAGATAATTTCAAATTTTGCATTGGGTGCTTGTCCAGCTGTCTTTTGCCTCCGTGCTGGCTCGCTTGAGGTGCTCCTGCATCATACTCCTTTGCTTGAAAATTTTCATGGGCTCTTTTCCATGAGATTACGCACGGTCTGTCCATGCCTTTGGATCTTTGCTTCATTCTCCCAATTGGCATATTCAACTGGTTGGCCCTTCCATTTGACCAAATACTCAAAGTATTGCTTTCACCTAGTCTTTTTGCTCACTCTTTTGTCCAGTATGCACTCCATCTGTGGCTTTTCTATAGCTGGCATCTGTTTTATCCACTGGATCACTGGTTCTTCATTTTCCATCCTGGTTTCCTCAGGTTTATATGGGTACAAATATGAGATATTGAATATCAGAGAAATTCTGATCCCATCGGGTAATTCAATCTCATAAGCATTCACTCCAAATTTCTGCAAGACCTTACATGGTCTGATTTTCTTCATCTTCAATTTATTATATGTTCCTCTCGGGAACCTTTCCTTTCTCAAATGTGCCAGAATCAAGTCACCAACCTCAAATTGAAGTTGTCTCCTGTGTTGATCTTCTCTATGCTTATATTCCTAGCTCAAATTCTGCAATCGCTCCTTCACCTAGCTGTGAAGTTCCTTCATCGCCTCTACAAAATTTTATGCACTAGTGCTCCTAGTTGAAATCTGTTCTGAATCTCTCAATTTAGAAATTCCTCTCAGCTGCATGCCATAGAAAATCTAAAATGGACTCTGCCCTGTGCTTCTATTAACTGAGTCATTATAAGAAAATTCCGCCTGTGGTAATATGTTGTCCGACTAGCTGTGGTGTTCTGTCACCAAGCTTCTCACCAGGTCTCCCAGACTTCTGTTTACCACTTCCATCTGCCCATCTATCTAAGGATGATAAACCGAACTAAACGATAAGTTAGTTCCTAGATTCTTCCATAACTTCCTCCAAAAGTGTCCTATGAATTTAGTGTCTCGAACCAAAACTATGCTCCTTGGCAAGCCACGAAGTCGAATGACTTCTTTGAAAAACATATTCGCAATGTGAGTTGCATCACTGGTTTTCTGACATGGAATGAAGTGTGCCATCCTGGAAAATCTATCCACCACCACAAAGATTGCGTCAAAACCTCTTTGTGTTTTTGGCAGCCCCAATACAAAATCCATGCTGACTACATCCCACAACTTCTCAGGTATGGGCAATAGTTGATAAAATCTGGCATTATGTCTCCTTCCTTTCGAATGCTGGAAAATTCTTCATCTGTCCACGAATCTCTTGACATATGCTCACATTCCCAGCCAAAAATATGACTCATTCAGCTTTGTGAATGTCTTGTTGTGACCAAAGTGCCCAGCCAATCCTCCACTGTGTTTCTCTTTCAACAAGTTCTCCCTCATGAAGCATTTCGGAATACACAGTTGATTACCTTTAAACAGTAATCCTTCCTGGATCATGTATTCTGTCCATTGGCTTCTATCTCTGAGAATTAGATTCTCAGCTGCTTCATACACCTCTTTAAAATCTGGATCATCTCTATACATGTCCCTAAGATCATCAAAACCTAATGTTTTGACTCTGAACTCCTGCAATAGCAAACACTTCCTGCTCAAAGCGTCAACAACTTTGTTAGCAGTACCAGAAATATGTTTAATCACAAAAGTGAAATTTTGCATATATTCAACCCATTTTACATGTCTCTGATTCAACTTCTTTTGTTGAGTCACAAACTGCAATGCATGATTGTCACTGTATAAGACAAACTCCTTTGGAATCAAGTAATGCCTCCATTTTTTCAATGCCTGTATGATAGCATAAAACTCCTTGTCATAAGTGGAGTACTTCACTTTCGCTTCATTCAGCTTCTCGCTGAAGTATGCTATCGGCCTGTCTTCTTGACTCAAGACCACCCCTATTGCAAACCCACTTGCATCGCATTTCACTTGAAATGTCTTTTGGAAATCCGG
>JASDQU010275118.1:0-15117 GCA_032191745.1 Picea mariana
CCATAATTTTCTCAAAACATATAAAGGAACCTCCTTGTTATTGCAGGGAGGTTTATCAAATGCCATGTACCACCTATCCATCCAATGTTGACTAATTTTTCGGTGGATGCACCAGTCAATGAAAATGTGTTTCTTGTTGATAGGTGGTTGTTGTCTAGTTCTGGGAAAAAGAGACACAAGTTCTTGTTTTGAAATACCCAAGTCTCTAACTTGGTTTTTATCCAGTCCAATGCAGTAAAAATCAAGCATTCTAACCCTGTATTGAGAAATAGAAGTTAATTTTTCTTGGGCACTTTCAATGGACCTCACAATGACATTCAATGAATTGGCCAGTGACTCTCTGCTAGGTTCTCTCGTTCCCCTTAATTCATTTACATTTGTTCTCAATATGGCCAACCCCTCATCAATTTGTGTGTCTATGTTGGGTGGTTGGGGTGGGTTGGGGTTTTCCTTGCCTTGGTCTTCTTGTGGGCATTTTACAATGTCTCTCGGTTTCATTTTATAATATATGTTGCAATTTAATAAGGAATGACATGTAAATTAGGTCGGTTTTTTAAATTAAAACAAAAATTTACAAAAAAACATCAATACATATTTTAAGAAAAAATAAAACATAAAATAATCACATTTCTTGTAAATTCTCTAAAGTTATTTTTAAATGGAAAATGTTAGGAAATGTAAGAGGTGACTCTCTCTAAATTTTCTAGATGATATTTCTCTATAAGATTACAAATTATCTTAAGTTTGTTCCTTCTATCTCTTTTCTCAATGAGGATAAAAACGTGAGAGCGATGTGCGTAAATGGGAACAAATCGCACCCGCAACCAGCTAAAAATGGTATGACAGAGGAACATGTACGCATTCTTAGGAACGCACGTGTGTTTTTAAAATGCACACATGTTCTTAGGAATGCGCATGCATTCTTAAAATGCACGTGTTCTTAGGAAGGCACACCTGTTCATGTTCCTTTCAACAAGCCTACGTGGCAAGCTGAGTGGAGATTTGGGTTTTCGAAACCTATAGAATCAGAAACGCGTACACATTCCTAAAAACACGCACATGTTCCTACTGACTCCCTTGCCACTTTTTCATCCACCAATTATATATATATATATATAATATTGAATTATTTCATTAAATATTTTTGTTATTAAATTATATTAAATTTATAATCATATTTAAATTTTACTCCTATGCCAAAAACATGAAAACCATGAAATCAATACAATTATTACTTGAATTTCAATATAAATTACCATAAATAAAGTATAACATTATCTCCTTCTCTTTATTTATTAGTAAGTCTTCCAAAGCAAGCTATCGTACACTTAGCCAAAAAAAAATCTAAATCAATGCTATCATTTAGCTACATAGTTATAGGTAAATTTTCATCCCCTTTATTTATTAGTTAGAAGTTGAAAGCCAATAAATATTGAAGTTATACATAAAACTCAATGTTATTAGTCCCTGCCTTAGCAGAGGACTATAGCAATCGTGTAGCGGTTAACATGCTTTGAATGTACATTACTAGGTGTGTTTTGTTGCGTTTTGCTATATTAAATAGTGCATTTTGCATTGTTTTATATTAGCTTTTCAATGTTTTGTAAATTATTTTATTAAATTATTTTTTATCAAAATTAAAAATATGTAATAAATATTTTAAATTGATAAATTTAATTATCGATTGGTCTAGCAATATTGATGGGACTTAATTGTCCATGGTATATGTGCATTTTAGTTACGCATTTGTCATAATTTAATATTTATTTAAAAAATAAATATATCAAAATGTTTACAACGAGCCACGTAAATACTTGTCACTGTTAGGTGGTCACCTAAGTCTCGAAAGCGCTTGATAGCGGCACTGCCTTGTCCGTCATTAGTTTAGGTTATCCTTCCTTAGAAGCCTTCTCATTTTGGGCTTTCATCTCCATATATGTTCCGGGGTCTGGATCTAGCTCTTGTCCTAGACCTGTAACTGCTCCTCTCCGAGCTTTCATCTCCATATATGTTTCGGGGCCTGGATCTAGCTCTCATCCTGGACCTGTAACTACTCTTGCAGCATCGACGCACTGTTGGTCCTGGTTTAAAGAGGAACCCTAAATATTTCAATGAAGTGTATCTCACATCTTCCGGATGAACGGGTTCTGCAATGCTTAATCAGAGTGTCATATGAATCATACAAGAACGTCAGAGTCGTGTGCAAGAATTGGAAGTCTATGCTCAGCAACCCCAAGTTCTATGCTGAGAGAAAGATCCATGGGAACAATGAGCACTTCATATGTTTGATTCAAAGTAAAAAAGTTTGTGATGTTAATGGATAATATGTACATTTCATCGTTGGCATAACTGAATGGCTCCCGGGATTATGGTGGAAATATATTCCCTATATTGGATTGTGGTGGCTTCCTTTATATTCCCTATTTTGAATGTGCTACACAGTGGCGTGACTGGATTTTTGTGTCCATGCAACAGATCTGCTATTTGTTTCACCCTTCAACTTGCCAGTGGATTACAGTAGACGTTGGGGAAGACTTTTCCCTATCTGCAGCAACCTTGGAGATCTCATTAGACTATCTAGTTCAACTCTATTATGTTTGTCATGACATTGAAAATGCTTTATTTTGGGGTTAATTTTGAGTTTTAAATATAAAATAAAATGAATACAAGCATTATTCTCAGTGATGCCTATCAGCGTGCAGGCTAGTCTCTAATCTCTTCTTTGACTGAAGTGTCTATATTTATATTTATATTGGAAGAATTTATTTTTATTTGAAATTGAAGAATAAGGTATTTTTTTGTAAGGTAAAATTCAGGTAAGTTCTCATTTTCCTTTGTTTTACTAGATTTGGTTAAATTGATATATAAATTTTGATATAATTTTGAGATACCTTGACCTGTAACTTCTCCTACAGCACCTAGCACAACAGGACAATTTGGAAGCATTAACGGGATGATGCAGCCTCAGTAGGCCAATTGTTTCTTTCCCATGAAAATAATTCTTCAATCAACTTAGTATAGAATGTATTCATTCCTGGAATATTGCTTCCCACGGCACGGAATTGTTACTACATTTGATTTATACTTGTTTCAAAATATGGAGTGAACTGTGATGGAAGTTCAAGAATCTAATTAGATTTGGTTAAATCAATGTATAAATTTTATCTAAGTCCAATAATCTAAATAGATTTGGTTAAATCAATGTATAAATTATCAATGTATAAATTTTATCGAAGTCCAAGAGTCTAATTAGATTTTGTTAAACAATGTATAAATTTTGATAGAATTTTGAGATACCTGGACCTGTAAATGCTCCTGCAACACCTAGCACAACAGGATGGTTTGGAAGCATTAACACGATGATGCAGCCTTAGCAGGGTGACTGTCTCTTTCTGGTGAAAATACTTCTTCAATAATTCTTCAATCAACGTCGTATAGAATGGATTCATTCCTGGAATATTGCTTCATTTAGGTGCCTTTAAACATGGAAATCAATGGATGCAGCCTGACAACATCTTTCATATAGGGATTCGATCCCTGGATCTTGCACGGCACAGAATTGTTATTGCATTTGCATTTGATTTATACTTGTTTCAAAATATGGAGTAAACTATGATCAAAGTCCAAGAATCTAATTAGTTTTTTTTAAAGGTATGTAAATGCTCCATTGATGGAAAAAAAAGGTTGCCGGACAAAAACGGATGCCACTTAAGTCAAATGTTGTCATTTATTTTTTCTTGAATTGACAAATTATGGAAGGTGTCATTTCTTTTTTCTGGAAACTGACATTTCATGGAATTTGAAAGCCACATGTCATCACGGGACATTTACCGACAACTATGGTCGAAGCTTTTACTATACCAGGAGGGGACGTTTTTGCTTTCAAATATAGTCCCAAAACATCTACTAAAATAAAATACAAGTTTGTGTGCGAATAAACAGTGTAATCTATGTGTTCTAGTCTCTGATTTAGTCATTATAATTTTGGGTGGACTGGTAGACTCATAAGATTTTCACCTCATAAGGTTGGATGTGTGTTCTCTCGCATTATTAATTTAGGTTTCTTTAAAGAAGGGACTAGCCATTATGTGGCTATCACCCTTGTTCTATTTACATCGCGATCTATATTTATAGATGAATTTCCATCCCCTTCATTTATTAGTTAGTAGTTGAAAGCCAATGTATATTGAAGTTTCACATAAAACTAGATGCTCTTCTATTTACATCGAGATCTATATGTATACATGAATTTCCATTGTTTAAAGGTGGTTAAAGTTAATGATAGTTTTTAATGATGATTTAGTGGCAATAGGAAAACAATAATTTTTGTACTTAACGACGATTTGATATATTTACACAACATATTCAACTATGATATTTAAATGCACTACTAGAAGAAGATGAATTATATGAAATTGAAAATATAGTTTTTTCTAATAGTGATATATTATTTTTTTCAAAATATACTATTTAATACCTAAATAGCTAAGTTTTATGATGAAGTTTGAAGGCCTTAACATAATCAAATGATTTTTTTGTTATTGTTTTAGGTAGAGTTCCCTATGCAGTAGTGCTCATACACTTTTTTAATAATGGGTCAGACAATAAAAAGTTACAAGAGAAACAAAAGAATTGTATTTTATTTCATAATTATAATATACGTGAAGATAAAACTTGAGAAAAAAACAATATTATAACTAGCACAACAACATCAAAGGTGGTTTATATACGCCAATGGGAGCCATTCTTCAACCTTTTAAATTAAGGACACCTTCCATACATGTGTATAACTCATCACACAATCCCCAACTGATGCACCCCCTTATTATTGCTAACATGGTATATGAAAGAGGACCAAAGTATAAAATACTATTATGAAAAATCCAAGAGTGAAAATATGCTACACAAGATATCCAACAACAAATCAATTCTAACAAGGTATGAGGAATATTCCTAGAATAGGTTCTAATTCGTTTGGAAACATATTCCTTTTATATTCTTCCTTAACTAAGCATTGTTCCACATACTCATTCATGCATCCAAGCATGCAAATTTGAATGTATAAGTCAATTTGGACCACTTCTAGCAACCAAAATTAGGTTAGTCCCTTCATCTAATTTGGAAACTAATGAAGATTAGGTACAAGGTGCACTTCCTCAACACAGGAATGGATCAATATAAAATATGTGCCTCAAGATTACACCTCCATTGTATGTAATTAGCACTAGGAAAACACTATTCTCCTCAACAAGACACATTGATGGCATCGCCCTTTCTCTTCTCATAATCTTATGCTACCTTCATACCAACCTAATATGTTATGCAAGCAAGTTCTAATTCTATGGTCCAAAAGTCATTTACAATGTTCTTTCATGACATTATGTAGATTCCATTCCAATTAGCTTTGCCAAGAAACACTTTAGGTCATACTTACCATCCAACTTCTTCATACAACTTCAATTCTCATCACATTCATCCAAAGGTAATAGATTAGCTCAAAAGATTGTAAACGACCATGAGAGGAGCACTCTATACACTCACACTTCTTCTTCAGAATACCTTCTCTTTATCATCACTATAAAAATATTGAATTTGAATATTCATCCCTACTAATTGCCATGGAATACTAATATTTGAAACCCAATCTTTGTAACACAGTGAGAAACCCCATGGACATTGAAACCTACCTCTTTGGAAAAAGGATCATGGGATTCCAACCCACCATAATGTTTTGGAGGTTAAAACACTATTCTATAAGGATATGTTGATTTAGATATGCAGGTGATCAAGATAGCAGGAGAATGGTAGGTGATCAAGATAGCAGGAGGATCACCACAGGGTATGATTTTACTATAGGTGGAACAATAGTGAGTTGGATTTTAAAACTACAAAAGGTTGTTTCACTTTCAACAATGAAAGTAGAGTATGTTGTTGCTACAGAGGCTAGTAAAGATATTATTTGTTTACAAAGGTTTATGGAGTAATTGGGAAAGCAACAAGAGAATAGAAGGTTGTACTGTGACATCCAGAGTGTCATTCATCTTGAAAATAACTAATCCTTCCATTATAATACTAAAGATATACAACTCATGCACCATTTCATATGATCCATTTTAGAAGATGGACAATTGAAGTAAGAAAATATACATACTGGCCAAAATCCTGCAGACATGTTAACAAAGGTAGTAACTAGGGAGAAACTAAGTTCTTGCTTAGTTTCAGTTGGCCCTAAAGAATGAAGGTGAAGATGAGAAACTTGCCAAGTATAAGGTGGATCATATTCAAATAGGTACAACAACAATGGAGTTGTTGTGATTAGTCTCCATGTGGGATATTTTTGGTTGTGGAGCCAGATAATATTCCTAATTCATAAGTCTTGTTTCAGTTGTGTTTGGATCCCAATTATTGATGGAGAGGGGGGTGTGGGCGGGTGGATTTCCCCCCCGCATTTTTTTCTAGGGGTTTATGGGGGCGGGGACACTTTATGGAGACCCCTATGGCGGGGGTTCGGGGGAAGTGCCCCCAAAGAGAAAATTGTCTTGTAAAATATTGTAATTTTGTAGTCAATCTGAACCGTTCATCATTAGGTTGCAGATCTAACGGTATAAGTTATGTTAGGGATTTTTTTCACTAGAAGGAAACCCTTTTTTATGTATGAGGGAATTGTATTGTGGCTAGGGAAGAGAGTGAATATTGTATTTTGATAGAAGAGATTGTGAAAAAAGAAGAGGAAGTTACAATGAGTGTGTTATAGGTTGTATCCCTTCATTTGTTGGATAATCATGAAGAAAGGATTTAAAATTTCTCTAGTGGACGTAGCCCATATTGGGTGAACCACATATATATGTGTCTCTATTGTATTGTGTATCTTCTGTGTTTTATTTCTACATCTAATTTATATTATTTATGTGCAATTCTCTTTTTCTAACAAATGGAGACTTGAATGTTGTGAGTTCCAAGGATCATTCCACAAAGAACCAACACATCCCTTGATCACCTCTTCGAAAATCCACAAATATAAAATGTTACAGGGGGTGTCGTGGGTTGGAAATTGTTGACAAGTGACATGTCATTGGTTGTCATATAGATGACTAGTGACACCCTTCAAAAACTGACTCAATCCTAAGTTGAAGAGTGTGTTTCAGCTGTCATCTTCTACTAAGTTCCTCCTAACACTGTAGGGTGGAAATTAAGGCTATAGCACACCTCTCCTTGTAAAATGACCAAATGGGAAGAAATTTGTGCAACACAGCCACTATGGAAGATCAAATGAAGGATTGAAAGAATAGGTTTAAAAATCTTGGTGATAATTTTGCAACACAACTTTTCAACAATTTAACTAGTGAAGTTGCATGGAGGAGGCCTTCATTTATAAACTTTTCTAGAGGAGGAAATGGAGGGAAATAGAGATCCATGAAAAATATCAACCAATGTGATTGCATTTAATCCAGGTATGGGAAAGGCAGTGTACCTTTAGTAAAGAAGTTTGATTAATATGAGAGTCCCTTGACCAACCAAGCTACTGAGATGACCATAATGTTCAATGGGCCACAATTTTATGAATTGTTGGTTTAAAAAAAAAAAAATCATGTTTCAAAGAATTTGATCCACATGGATGTCAGTGGCCTCCCACCTATTCCAACTAGCTCATTTGGGCAGTTTTCCAGTTTGGTAGTTTTTTCCTAGTTTTCGGGTCCTTGACTTTCGGGGTCGTTTTGAGGCATTAAACAACGTTTTTAGAGATCTCCACAATCAAGCTAAAGAAAAAGTTAGATTCTAACGACAACATGTGTAGTCCTTGAATATACCTTTCCAACAGGCTATCGTTCGCCTAAAAGAGAGATCGTATGCAAAAGTTACGACCTCGAGAAGTTGATGTACTAGCTTACCCCAATGTGCCCACATGACTTTTGGCAATTCATATCCTAGAGTTAGGTTTTTGGATGTCTAGGGTTTTGGAATGATTGTTTATTGTAAAAACTTCTTGGAGAGCCTCATTGTAACCATCTTCTTGTGAATGAGCCTAGTTGTCACATCTCTTCTGAGAGATAAGTCGCCACCATTCTAGCAAGCTTATTTTCTGCTACATTTTAGAATTTCAGCTTATTTTCCTTATTGAATAGAAACCAGTTTTATTGTATCTTTGTTATTGCATCTTTGTTATTCTTGTGTCTCTGTGTTAAGAATAATAATAATCTATATTCATTTTTGTTCTGCTCATAAAATCTAGATCAATGGTATTAGAGTGGTCTGCTCCTTGTCGTTCTTAATGCATGTCCCTGATGAAGTCAAGGAACAAAGAATTGGGTCTCGAGCTTGTTTATCTTGAGGAAAAAATATCTCACACACCCAAGCGACCTCTCATGGTGGGAGAAAATAAATACGACGGGACAGGAGATCCTTTCAAAATGTTTCTCAAGGAAGCCCTCATGCAACAAAGGAACGAAATGATAGATAGTTTTTGTGCAAGTCCTTTAGCGACTACCAATAGGTGACGCATCTTCCTCGAATAGAGGTGTCTCCCCCTTCAAGGTAAAACTCAACTTTGATATTCCCATATTTGAAGGTCAAATAGACGCAGATGTTGTAGACAAATGGTTAAATTTTCTAGAAGGGTATTTTTTTGTCCATAACTTTTCAAACAGAGAAAAGATTACGTTTGCACTCCTAAAATCCCTCCCCCATGCCAAAGATTGGTGGGAGAATTTCTTTGAGAAAAAGGAAACAGAGGAACCCTCATTATTTACAGTCGCGGTCACCTGGGAGTCCTTCAGGGATTCTATCAAGGAACAATATTACCCTATCGGAAGTTATGACAACCTATATACAAAATGGACCACACTACGGAAAGAAAGAGACCAAGCAGTGCCAGAGTTCACAAATATCTTCCATACCTTGCACACCAAGCTGGGTATCAAATATTTTGGACAACATCTCGTGCTCAAGTATCGCAGTGGTGTGCATAGATACATCCAAGACAAAATGGAATTTTTGGACATCTCATCCTTGGGTGTGGCCTATCGATATGTCGTCAAAATCGAGAAAAAGCTTAAAAAAAAGACACAGAAAATTGGGCCTAAGAACCCTTCACATCAGAAGCAAGTAAAGGGAAGCCCCAACCCAAAGAACAAAGGACAAAGAAAATACGGACAACCTCGGGACAACCAGTCTAGGCCACAAGCAAAGAAGGACACCAAAAAGACAAAGAAAGATACCAGGAAGTGGTGCGACTTCCATAAGAGCCCCTGGCATAACACTGTTGATTGTCGCTCCAAGCAATCATTGATGGTTGAGGTGAAATTCTTTGAGCCAGATGTGGGTAACAACTCTAAGTCAGAACCAGAAAGAGGGAGACAGATCATTGACGTAGAACCCAGTTCCACTGTTTCTACCACCAAGGTCCAACCCAATGAACCAGATGAGCCAGAAGAAGGAGAGTGCCTCTTTCATTTACATATGTGGGTAAGAGAAATGTCATTGCAATTTATCATTCATAGTGGTAGCAAAAAGAACCTCATCTCATAAGAGGTCTTCAAGCGGCTAGCCCTGCCAACAACGTTGCACCTGCAATCCTACACCATTGGATGGATTGACCAAGGAAGCTATCTCTGCTTCAACCAACAGTGTCACCTTTCGTACGACATCAAGCCCTTCAGATATGAGGTATTGTGTGATGTTGCTCCTCTCAAAGTTTGTAATGTTCTTTTGGTACAACCTTATTTATGGAAATGTCATGTTGTATATGAGTCTAGGCCTTGCAGTCTTATTATTACTTTGAACAGGAAATTATACAGGATACCCGAGGCAGACCCACCTAGTGATATTTCCTTGATCTCTGCCAAGCAATGTAGGAAGGTCATTTCTCAGACCGAGAAGTTTGTCTTCTTCATGATTCGCTCTCAGAGTGAGAAAAATATTACGGCCACATCCAAGGCCTCCACAACCAACCTCTCCACACAACAAAAGCAAGTGGACAAGGTCATGGAAGAATACAAAGATATATTATCCTCACCTAGTGGGGTACCTCTGCACTGTTAGGTCAAGCATTCCATCGATCTAACCCCTGACGCACCGATTCCCAATGGGCCAGTCTACCGCCACTCTTTGTTAGAGAATGAGGAGATCAAGTGAAAGATCCAAGAACTTCTCCACAAGGGGCACATCCATCCTATCTTATCACCTTATGGGAGTCCAATCATGTTGGTGCAAAATAAAGATGGGACCTGACGACTCTGCATTGATTATTGGGCCCTAAATAAAATCACAGTCAGGAACCGGCACCCGATTTCTAGAATCGACGACCTCCTTGATCATCTCAAGGGGGGCAAGTAATTCACTAAGATTGATCTGAATTCTGGCTACCACTAGGTCCCCATAGAACAGATACATGTATGGAAGGCAACCTTCAAGTCAAAATAAGGTCTTTTTGAATGGTTGGTCATGCCCTTTGGTTTGACAAATGCTCCAACAAATTTCATGAGGATGATGGAAAATATCTTGCGACCTTTCACCAATACTTTTGTAGTGGTGTATCTAGATGACATCCTCATCTACAACAAGACTTGGGAGAAACACTTGCAACACATTCAGTAGCTTCTGCACACCCTACAGCAACACAAGCTATATGCCAATTTGGAAAAATGTTCCTTCGGCATGGACAGGGTCTAGTACCTAGGCTACATCCTGGATTGACATGGTGTGCATGTGGATCCAGCCAAGATCCAGGTCATTCGTGACTGGCCATCCCTAAACACTCACTGAGCTTCAGATCTTCTTAGGCCTTGCCAATTTCTATCGCAGGTTCATGTTGGGATTCTCCCATATTGCATGGGCCCTCAGCCAAGTAACCAGAGGTGGTGGTAAGGAAAAATTTGTGTGGGGCCTATCCCAACAAAAACTGTTTGATGATTTAAAGCAGTGCTTGTGCTCAGCCCCAATACTTTCATTACTGGACCTGGAACAACCCTTTGAGATCGAGACAGATGATTTGGACTATGTTGTGGGCATAGTTCTCACTCAACACGACCACCCTATGGACTATCATAGTGAGAGACTATCAGATGTTTTCCGTAAGTAGCCTACTTACAAAAAAGTAATGTACTCCATTGTGCAAGCCTATCACCAGTGGAGATATTACATTCTCGAGAAAGAGATGGTCATCCACACAGATCATAAGCCATTGCAATTCATGTAGACATAGGGAAAATTATAGAATGACCGTCTTCAGAAGTGGTCCACATACTTGCAACAGTTCCACCTCAACATCAAGTATAAAATAGGTAGTACCAACTGAGTCATTGATTTCCTCAATCAACCTCCAGTCGCATCACTCACTAGAGTGTTAGACTCTTACATCCATGAGACCTCCGGATGGCCCAACTTCTATGAGACAGACCCTAAATTTTCCACCACATACCAAATGTTGGGTGCAAACTCAGTTGCCTCTAATTTCCATCTTCGGGATGGACTAATGTGCTAACTTGGACATCTATGTGTTCCATCAAGCGAGTGAGCGAAGATGATTTGGGAAGCCCACTATAGTCGGGTGGCATGACACTTCGACACCGAAAATATAGTGCCAGTGTTGCAGAAACATTTCTACTGGCTGAAACTTTGACAGGATGTCAGCAAGTATATTAGGTCTTTCACTTCTCACTATTGCCAAACCGACCAATAAGAAAGATGGCCTCTACACCCCCCTGCCTACTCCTAACAGTCCCTGGGAATCCATCTCAATGGACTACATGTCGGGCCTTCCATCCACTAACAGGGGAAATGACTGTGTCTTTGTGGTTGTTGATTTTTTTTCCAAGATGACGATCTTGGTTGTCTGGAAGAAGAGCGTCATAGCAGAGGCCACTGCCAAGATCTTCTTTGAACGAGTCGGCACATTTTGGAATCCCACAAACTGTTGTCTCATATCGGGATAGTCGGTTCCTCAGCACATTTTGGTCGAGCCTTTGGTCACTGCTCGACACCAATATCACCAAGTCCACTACCTTCCATCCCCATAAAGATGGCCAAAATGAGATCGTCAATCAGATGATAGTGCATATCATGCACATGTACAATTAAAAGAACCCTCGCATATGGGATGAGAGTCTTCCCTAAGTTCAACATAGCTACAAAATATCCCTACACAACTCAAATGACCATAGCCCCTTTCAATTCAAGTTGGGAGTCCAATCATTGGGTCCCATAGATGTTGCACTACCTCTTGCGGCCACCCCGACTGATTCATCACCTACTCCAACTAAATATGAAAAAGCCTCTCAGTTCATTGAGTGGATCCAACATATCCGCTAACAGGTTCAAGATATTTTACAAAAATCCAATACCAAGTACAAGCAGCGCCATGATCAACATCGGGTGCCACACAAGTTTCAGGTGGAAGACAAAGTGTGGTTACACTTGTAGAAAGAACGCCTTATAGGGCCCCATCGGAAGCTTCACCCACTCTGTTACAGACCTTACACCATCACCAAGGTTGTGGGTCACAATGATTTTGAGCTCAACATTCTTCCTTTCCTTGGCCTGCACCCAATGTTCAATGTGGATCTCCTTCGACCATACTTCCAACCATTTTTGGACACCTCAGAGATAGTAGAATAGTTGACACCAACATAGCTCAGCCTTGACTGCATGCAACAGGCATCTAGTGATTAGATTGTGGACACACAGGTCAAGGGCACTCGCCAGCAAAGTATCCATGTTTATTGAGTTGTCAAAGCAGGGCAACTCCTGCACCAAGGCAAATGGCTCACTCGAGCCCAAATTCAACAAAATTTTCCTCATCTGATGGGAGAACTCAACATAATGGAGAACATTTCTTACTAAGTGGTAGGATTGATCCATATGGATTTCAGTGGCCTCCCACCTATTCCAACTGGCTCATTTTGACAATTTTCTGGTTTTGCAGTTTTTTACTAGTTTTCGAGTCCCTGACTTTCGGGGTCATTTTGAGGCCCTAAACAACGTTTTTAGGGCTCACCACAAACAAATTGTATATAAAGTTACATTTTGACGGCAACATGTGTAGTCCTCGGATGGACCTTTCCAACGAGCTATCGTGCACCTAAAACGAAGATCATATGCAAAATTTATGACCCCAGGAAGTTCATGTACTAGCTTACCCCAATGGGGCCCACATGAATTTTGACGATTCATCTCCTAGGGTTAGGATTTTGGATGTATAGGATTTTTGCATTCTTGTTTATTGTAAAAAAAGGCTTGGAGAGCCTCATTGTAACCATCTTGTTGTGAATAAGTGTAGTTGTCACATATCTTCTCAGAGATAAGCCGCCACCATTCCAACAAGCTTATTTTCCGCTGCATTTTACGGTTTCAACTTATTTTCCTTATTGAATAGAAACTAGTTTTATTGTATCTTTGTTATTTCATATATGTTATTCTTGTGTCTCTGTGTTAAGAGTAATAATAATCTATATTCATTTTCATTCTGCTCATAAAATCTAGATCAGAATTTCCTACACATCTTGTTAAGCCCTAAATAGTGGCTCATTACCCCTTAATTGGGGCATATTACATTAGTAATGTTATTTTATTTATGTCAGCTTTAGTCTATTAGTTGTAATTGTACCTCCTAGTCTCCTATATATACCAAGGAGATATTTTCATTTGGAATCATTTTGTATTTGGACATTTATGTGGGGTATAATGAGGTTGCCCCCTCAAAGAGGTTTATTGCCTGAAATTATCTCTTTTTCAAGGCGTTGAGTACTTACTATGAAATTTTTCAATGCTATATTGATATTTGGTTCTTAACATATGGTATCAAAGCTCAAGGTCTTGGGGTTTTGCTGCTACATCTAAGACACCTTGGACTTTTTGCTATAACTATTTTTCTGCAACATTTCAGAAGGAACGACTTAGAGGATATTTAGTATACGGATCAAGGTACGTTGAGTTAAAATTTCAGCTCCTGAGGCATTATAATTTTGGAGATACAGCCCGTGTAAGATAGGTTTCTAGAATCATCCTGAATTGAGTCATTGCGGAATTTTCGCTATAAAGTTTTTTCTGTAATGTTTCAGACCTTGAAATATAGAGGCTATTCACAAAAATTAGTAAGGTATCTATGGTAAAAAAGTCAGCTTCTGGATCATCTTACATTTGTAGATACACCCTGTGGAAGATAAGGTATTTGACTAGTCCTATTAACTAGTCTCAAGCAAGTGTTGCAGGTAAAACAATCATAAATTCTTCCTAGAGTATCCAAATTGAGTGAGACTAGTTGCATTGGATAGTGGACCGTCTGTAGTATTTCAGGTATGATTTTCAAAATTGTATATCAATTATTTTGTGCAGGGCACACTATACAAGTGAGATCTCTTGGAAAGGCCAAAAATCAGCAAGTTGTGGGGAAGTTACCATAAATTCCACTTGGCACATCCAATTTTGATCAGACCTATGGCATTGCATAGAAGAAATATCAGAGAACTACAAAAAAGAAAATTTCATACCCAGAAGGGCCGAAATTTTGTATATACAATAAAAGGACGATTGTCTAGCAGAACCACCTCAAAATCAAGGTTTAAAGTGATACTTGGCCAAAATGCCACCAAAAAAGGGAACTTCTACACCAAATAAGCCTCTAGACAGTCCTACTTTGACTCTTTATGAAGGTGAAGAAATGCATAGGGACATAAATGATTTACAAAAGAAGACAGTAACAAAAGATGAACTATAAGAGATGAGGGATTCAATAAATACTAAGATTGATGGTTTAAAAGGAGAGATCATGGAAGGATTGAAAAAAATCCTACTAGAGAGGACACCTGAAAGTGAAAATGTATCCCATGAAATTCATGATGAGGACACAAGGAAGATGAATCAAGAATGGAGAAACCCTAACTTTGGGTTGAAGACCAACCACTTTCCTAATATAGATATGAGGAAGTTTGATGGCAAGGACCCAATCACATGGATACTTCAGATGGAGCAATTCTTTGATCCACATAATGTGCCACATACACAAAAGGTACAAATTGATTCTTTATATTTATAACCCAATCAATTTGTGTGGTATCGATGGCTTTGTTCTCGCAAATCACTTGTCACTTGGAAAATTTTCACGGAAGAAATGATAGCACACTT
>JASDQU010275122.1:0-15058 GCA_032191745.1 Picea mariana
GATATCAGCGAGGCTGAAAGTGAAAATGAAGGTGGAAACAAAGGAGAAGAAGTTGCAGTCGAAGATGCTGCAGAAGAACGCCTATTCAGGGCTGTTGCAAGGATAGGTGTTAGGGAAAAAATGGGCATTCCAATGTATGAGGGAAACTTAGATGTTGAAGAACTTCTAGACTATATTAGAGCTCTAGACAAATACTTCGACTATGAGGATGTCGAGGAATACAAGAAAGTCAAACATGTCGTCACTAGACTTAAAGGGCATGCAACACTGTGGTGGGATGAACTGCAGACTGATAGACGTTGCAAGGGCAAGCAAAAAATAAAAAATTTGGGATAGAATGGTTGCAAAGATGAAAGACAAATTTATACCCAAGGATTATCAAATCACTCTGTTTCAGAGGATGCAGAATTTGAGATAGAATTTGATGTCAGTGAAAGAATACATTGAAGAATTCTATAGGATAAACATCAGAGCAGGTCATCGGGAAAGCGATGATGAAAAAGTTGCCAGGTACATGAATGGTCTACGATATGACATTCAATATGCGATGAGCATGATGACCATTCGAAATGTGGAAGATGCTTATCAGATAGATCTGAAAGTTAAAGAGAAGCTGAACCAGAAGTAAGATCAAAGAGGCCAAGGTAGAAGTCAAGACAGAGGCAAAACAATTGCCCAAGACAAAACTCAGAAACCTAGAGAAGAGGGGAAGAAAACTCAAACTCAACCTGAGAGAGGAGGAAGCTCACAAGGAAGGCAGTATGTTGATAAAAATACTTTTCCTCGAGCTAGAGGAAGAGGAAGAGGCAGAGGAGGTGAAGTGAAATGCTTCATCTGTGGAAAAATCAAACATAAATCCTATGAGTGTGTAGATAAGAAGAAAGATGGTGGTGAAACTCGAAGCTCAAGGATGGAATGTTGAGGCAGAAGATGTTGAGGGAGGAATATCTTTGATGATGAGGAAAGTTATCTTAAAGCTAGAGAAGGAGCCAGATAACCCAGCCCAAAGAAACAGTCTATTTCAGACTACTTGCAAAACTAAGGATAGGGTATGCAAGGTCATAGTGGACAGTGGTAGCACAGAAAATCTCGTATCTTCAGAGATGGTAGAAAATTTGGAGTTGGAGACTGTTGCACATCGAATCCCATACAGAGTTCCATGGCTACAAAAAGGACATCAGGCAAATGTCACTAAACAGTGTTTAGTTGAATTTAAAATAGGAGGATATCAAGATGAAATATTATGTGATGTCATTCCCATGGATGTTTGTCATCTATTGCTGGGTATACCATGGAAATATGACAGAAATGTGGTTCATGATGGGAGAAAGAACACGTACACCCTGGAAAAACATGGTAGGACTCACATGTTGCTGCCGATTAAGGATAAAGAAGTGAAAACAGAGATGAGAAACAATGTACTTCTCATGAGTGTGAGGGAACTTCTTAATGAAGTTAAGAAGAAGGAAGACATACAATTTATTGTGGTCAAGAAGCCCAAAATTGTTTTGACCAGTAAAAGAATAGATGATTTACCAGAAGAAATCTAGGAGTTGCTGGGAGAGTTTGCTGATATAGTAGTGGATGAACTACTTTGTTCGTTGCCACCTATCAGGAGTATAAGCCATCATATCGATCTTATACCTGGAGCCAGTTTGCCTAACAAAGAAGCGTATAGGTTGACGCCGTAGGAAAATGAATAAGTTAAGAGACAGATCCAGGACTTAATGGACAAAGGATTGATTCGAGAGAGCTTGAGTCCATGCATTGTTCCGACAGTGCTCAACCCAAAGAAAGACAGAGGTTGGAGAATGTGTACAAACTCAAGGGCAATCAATAATATTACCATTAGATATAGATTTCCATTGCTAAGGATGGACGACTTGATGGATTCCTTGAGTAGAGCAAAGTTTTTTTCAAAGATTGATTTGAAAAGAGGGTATCATCAAATTCGAATGAGAGAAGTTGATGAATGGAAGACAACATTCGAGATGAATGAGGAGTTGTATGAATGGCTTGTCATGCCATTTGTCTTAACGAATGTGCCCAGTACTTTCATGAGGTTGATGAACAAAGTCCTAAAGGATTTCATAGGGAAATTCGTCATTGTATATCTTGAGAATCTATTAATTTTCAGCAAGATAGAAACATAACACTTAAAGCATTTAGTTGCAGTAATGAGGAGATTATAGCAGGAAAAATTGCTGATTAATGTGAAGAAATCGTCATTTATGAGGATAGAACTCATTTATTTGGGTTTTTTTATCTCTGCAAATGAATTGAAAACGGATCCGAAAAAGGTAAAGGTGATTAATAATTGGCTATCGCCAAAGAGCGTGTTTGAAGTACAAAGCTTCCATGGTTTGGCTAGATTCTATAGGAAATTCATATGAAACTTCAGTGGAATTAGCGCACTGATGATGGATATGGTGAAGAAAAGACATAAATCTTTTCACTGGATAGAGGAAGCAGAGAAGAGCTTCAATCTGCTGAAGAAAAAGATCACTGAGCAACCAATTCTATTTTTTCCGGATTTTAGCAAGACATTCCAGGTCAGGTGTGACGTGAGTGGGTTTGCAATTGGAGCGGTCTTGAGCCAGGACGATAGGCTGATCACATATTTCAGTGAAAAATTGAATGAAGCAAAGATTAAGTACTCCACATATGACAAAGAATTCTATGCAGTCATACAAACACTGAATAAATGGAGACACTATTTGTTTCCCAAGGAGTTTGTTTTATACAACGATAATCACGCTTTATAATTCATGACTCGACAAGAGAAGTTGAACGAAAAACATGCTAAATGGGTTGAATTCATGTAGAATTTTACTTTTGTGATTAAGCATATTTCTGGAACTGCTAACAAAGTTGTTGATGATTTGAGCAGGAAATGTTTGCTTATGCAGGAATTCAGAGTCAAGACTTTGGGTTTTGATAACCTCAAAGAAATGTACAGAGATGACCCAGACTTCAAGGAAAAACATGAGGCATCTGAGAATCCAATTCTCAGGAATAGAAGCCAAAATACTGAATACATAATCTGGGATGGATTATTGTTCAGGGGAAATCAGCTATGTATTCCAAAATGCTCCATGAGGGAGAATTTACTGAAGGAAAAACACAGTGGAGGATTGGTCGGACATTTCGGTCATGACAAGACGTTATCAAAGTTGAATGGCTCATATTTTTGGCCATGGATGAGGACAGATGTCAAGAAATTTGTGGACAGGTACAAAATTTGTCAGCACACGAAAGGAAAAAGACAGAACACAGGGTTATACCAACCATTACCCATACCTAAAAGGTCGTGGGACGGAGTGAGCATGGATTTCATATTAGGACTGCCAAGAACACAGAGAGGATATGATTCAATCTTTGTGATAGTCGAAAGATTTTCAAAGATGGCACATTTCATACTATGCCAGAAAACCAGTGACGCAACTCATATTGAGAACTTGTTTTTCAAGGAAGTCGTCAGACTTCACGGTTTTCCAAAGAGTATCATGTCTAATCGAGATACCAAGTTCGTAGGGCATTTTTGGAGGACCTTATGGAAGAAGTTGGGGACAAGTTTTTCTTTTATTTCATCATATCATCCTTAGACAGATGGACAGATAAAAGTCATGAACAAGAGCTTGGGAGATTTGCTAAGGAGCTTAGTGACTGAACACCACAGTCAATGGGATCACATTCTGCCACAGGAGGAATTCGCTTACAATGATTCACTCAATAGAAGCACAGGGAAGAGTCCATTCCAGATTGTATATGGAATGCATCCAAGGGGAGTTTCCAAACTAAAAGATGCAGAACAAGCCGAATTTAGGAGTGCTAGTGTAGAGGACTTTACAGAATGAAGGAGCTCCACAGTCAAGTTAAGGAGTGATTGCAGAGTTCAAGTCAAGAATACAAGTGGAGAGCAGATCAACATAGGCGAGAACTTCAATTTGAAGTTGGTGATATGATTCTTGCACATATGAGGAAGGAGAGGTTCCCAAGGGGAATGTATAATAAGCTGAAGATGAAAAAGATTGGACCGTGCAAGGTCATAAGGAAATTTGGGGAAAACACATATGAGATTTAATTACCTGATGGGGTCAAAATCTCATCGATATTCAATGCTGCAAATTTGTACCCTTATAGAGTTGAAGAAGCAAGAGCAGAGGATGAGCAAAAAGAAGTTCAATGGACAAAACAAGTGCCTGTCGCTGAAAATCCACAGATCGAAGGCATAATTGACAAGAGGATTAGTAGAAAGACCAGGAGAAAGGAGTATTTTGAATACTTGGTCAAGTGGAAGGGACATGAATTTGAAGATGCCAGTTGGGAAGATGAAGCAACAATTCATAGGCATCGACAGACTGTGCAAGAGCTCATGAACATGAGTTCATGAAAATTTTCAAGCAAGGGAGTATGATGCAGGAGCATCATAGAAAGCCAAAGAATGTGCCTAGTCAAAGGAACAATTGAATGCATGGATGCAAAAATGACACGTTTTTTATGAAAATGTTTTGAATTTTGAAATCTGAAGCATTAATGTAATAGCTAGGAGAAGCGTACTTACATTTATGTCTTGGAGATATGAACAGATCTGGAGAATTATTCTCATCTGCTAGATGTAATAGGGATTTAAGTATGTTTAATGGAAGTAGGTAGGTTTGATTTAATAGATTAGACAGTTTAGAAGCGTAGGAGGGAAAACAGTTATAGACACCCTCACCCTTGTATCATTGTAATTTTATGATCATTCATAATTCATAAGCTATAGAGCTGAGGTAGAGAGCTATAGAGGAGAACCCATGTACAGGAGCACTTGAGTTAATATATAAATCTTTGACTCAATCTTCATGGTGCTATGATGCTTATTGTTTACATTTGTTAAATGGTATGCTTACAGTTGTTTTATTTTCTCTGTTATGCATTTGTTTCAATGCTGTGTCAGGTGTATGATTTCATGTTGAGTGTATGAAGTCTGAGAGAGGATAAGAATGAGTTTTGACTGTTTCTCTTCCTGAGAATTCCTGCAAAGAGTGCAGTGAACGTCCGCAAGGAGTGCATTGATGAGGATCTGAGTTTTATCTCAGAAAGCTCAGGAGAGATATCGTTGTTCTCATAACCAGCAGAAGTGCAGGTGAGGCACAGAGCCATGCAAGGTGTGCACAGGCTGGTTGAAGCCTTAGAACTTATCAACTAAGGTGAAAGTTGAAGGCCTACTATTGCAAAGAGTGCACAGGGTCGAAGACTCAAATAACCAGAGGTTATTTGAAAGTTTTAGCAAGGAGTACGAGCAGGATTCCTTTTGGGGGCTTGAGGTTGAAAGTGAGAGCTCAGGAGGGATAACACCTTTGAAGTGTTCAAAGGGAGGCGGAGATCGAAATCATCTCGCTGAAGTCAAGTTCAGGTGGAAGGATGCCAAGTCATTTTGGACAAGAGATCCATGAATAAGAGTGAACGAATGGTGAAATTTCTTAGTGGAATAAGTTCCAAAATCCCGTGGGCCATTGGATCGCGCAGATCTATGAGAAGGTTAAGGATGATTGTCTTTTAGCATTCAGAAGCTCAGGAGGAGTAGCGACTGTTGGATGAGAAGAAACAGGAGTCGTTGATTCCCCTTTGGAGTGGAAGTTCGACATTTCGACATTTCGGTAATTCTGATGACAAGGAGCCGGGGCACTTTACGTTGAAAATCCCTAAGTCACAAAACGCGACGTGGCTTAGAGTAGGGATGTGGTCACGGAGGAAGTAGCCACATGGACTGAGATTTGGTCTGGGGATAATCATCATTGAGCCATTTCGGCATTTCGTCATTTCGGGGTTAAGGAAGTAGAGGAGACAAGTGATTTTGGAGTCGAGAGTTTCAAACTCTCGGTTCACGGAATCCTGAAAAGATCGGAGCCGCTAGATCTATTTCGGAAATCGGGGATTGGCGCGACAAGTGATTTTTGGAGTCAAGAGTTTCACACTCCCGGTACGTGAAATCCCAAAGAGTGAAAGGAAAAATTCCCGAAAGGTTGAGGGACAATAGTCATTGGGCCCCAATCAGGTTTCGAGGTTTTGGGACTCAAGATATAAAGTTGCATGGTCAACGCAACTCCTGAAATCACAAAGAGAGAAACACCGAAAGGTGGAAATTTCAGAATTCGAGGAATCATAAGGGAAGAGGAATGACTGTGGCTGTTCGCTCAAGTCCCAAAAAGCCGAAATTAGTGGGTGGGTGTTCAGCGCATGGAAGGAGTCAACCTTCTTTGACAATTCACATTTCGGCATTTTCTAAGAGCTGTGGAAATACAGCGGGACTCTCCAACTCCCAAAACTTGAAGTCCTTTGTGACTTAAAAAAAGGGTTTAATTAACCCTTGGCATGGTTTTAGTGAAGATCCTGCATGGATCTCGGCTCGAGGGCAAGGGGGTCTGCGCCACACAGTAATATAGTTACACTTGGATTCTATTAATGACTATTTGGAATGAGTGTAAAATGCAAAGCACACAATCTATCTATAATGGTGGTAACTTATCTTTGAAGAGAGAGATTTATTGGCTACACTCATTCACAAGAATTTTTACATCACATTCCATTTCCTTCTTAAAGGACCTCCTTCACCTCGATTATATAAGAGAGAGTGAGAGGACAATAATTCCCATGATGCATGTGGGATGAATTGGTTTATGTTTACAAAATGCCATAGGCATGTAAAACACTAGGACTTCTTGGGAAGTCATGCATCCAAGTACTACTCTAGCCCAAGCATGAGTAATTGAATAGTTATAATGGGATTTGATCCATTAACACTGTAGGAATTACATTACATTACAAATGGAGATGGAATTACATTACAATCCCCATCAAAAGGGTGAATATCATGGTTTATCAAAATCACAAGCTCATAAATGTTGATTCAATGGAGAAGGTGGATGGCCACTGAGATCCACCTAAACTAATCTTCCCCCTTCAGAAAGAAATTCTCCCCATTGTGTCATGTTCCCTCGGGAGATGGGGAAACTTTTGCTAAATCTAAACTTTGGTGAGTCACTTTCCATATTGAAGTAGTTGTCCCCCTTGTACTTTTATTATGGAAGGATGTCATGAAGATGTTGGTGGAGGTGTTGGGTCCATTAAACAAATATGGCTACATGATCTACCTTGATCTGAGTGTGGAATCACTCTATTGATGAATATGAAACAATAAGAGCTATATAAATGGGGGCTAATGGTTGGAACCGCAAGCACACCTGAAAATGGTCATGGTCAATAGATCTATGTTGAACATATGAAAGAATCTCATTCTCTAAAAGGGATCATATATAGATTAGACCATTGGGTAAGGGAGAACCAAGAACCAAGTCAAATGAATGAGGGACGTGCTATTACAAAGGAACCCCCATAGGTGAAGTAGAAATATCTTTGTGCTCCTCTACAATATTTTCAACCTGCTTCTACTAGATAGAAATGTCTTGGGTCGAGGCCATAGTGGTCATAGTGACCTTCTATTCACCTTCTGACTAGATCACAAAGAGGGAAAACTTTATGGTTTGAGAGATTAATTTGTAGAAATGGTTTGTTGAGATCAATTAAGTGGAAATAGTAAGAGCTACCTCTATTACCCTATAGAGATGACCTCCTAGAGTAACAATGACACTACAAGGATGAGACTCATAGATAACATGGAATTTCCACATATATGGTTGTCCTAAAATAAAATCAAATACTTTAAGTGTGACAACATCACGCAGTGTCTCATCCTTGAAGGGATTGATGCCATAGGACAAGGGGCATTATTGGTTGACGTGGATGTCTCGTCCCTATCTCAAATATCTTATGGTGTATGATTAGGGGTTTGACATCTGAACTTAAATATCTTGATAACCTCGGTTGAGATCAGGTTCTTATCACTCCCATTGTCAATAATGAAATGTAGTGGGGTCCTCTTTACCCACATATAAGAGTTGAAGAGGCTCTCCCCCTCCTAAGAATTTTATGGTTCTTTTGGTTTTATTGTTGTGGTCACAATGGTAGCAATGGGTTCTACATAGATGATATATTTCCATTTATTGTTCTTTTAATCAGATTCTGAGTCAATTTATAATTATTTTCTTTCATCTCGACCACCACTAACTATTTCGATCGACATTCATTGGTTTTGTACAAGGGTATTTTGTGGAACTCACACCACTTTCCAATGTCTTTCTTAGACTTCCCATTGTGTCCCCATCATCCTTCTTAATTAGTTGCTTGGACTAATTTTCTTGGTATTGAATCTCCTTGCTTTGTCCTTCATTATATGAGTTAGGGTTTCCTTTTCTTGATCCAGGTGGATACTGGTGGCCACCCACCTATTCCACTAATTTGGACTGGTTCCACATCTGGGTATTTTTTCTATAGATTTTTGGATCCCAAGATTTCAAGGCCATTTTGAGGCCCTAAACAACGTGTTTTTGACCCAGTAGCACCTAGCATGTAGATAGAGGCACATGATAGGTTGAAAATAATTTGTACTCCTAGAATACACCTTTCCAACGATGTACCAAGCACCCAAAATGGAGATCATATGCAAATGTTGCACCCCTGGGAAGTTCACATATCAACTAACCAGATAGGGGCCCAGAAACCTTTTAGCGCTTCATCTTTTGGGGTTAGATTTTTGGATGTTTAGGGTTTTATATATGGATTTACTTATTATATATCTAGTATATATATATTCCTTCATGTCATTCTTAATATAATCTGGATTAGTGGTATCAGATAAATCTTCTCTTTGTTGCTTCTTTGTTGATGCAAGAGCATCTCAAGCAAGCCAGCGCGGAGGCATCGGACAGCTGGACAAGCCCCGCACAAATTTTGAAATTCCTTTGAAGCTAATGCACCAACCTTAAATGAGACAATTAAATGATGGCACACTTGTATGATGTAAATGGACCTTGGGTGATTTTCTCTCGTCCTTTAGGTAGATGGAGACATTTATAATAATAAATGTAAAGTAGATAGAATTCAATCCTAGATTAGACATTTTTAGAGCGCAAGAGGGAAACGAGATATAGACACCCTCATTGTGTATTGTAACATTAGAGGAGGAAGATTAGTATGAAGAACAACATAGAAGAGAAGCAGAGAGCTGTGTAGCAGACTCCATGTACAGAAGTTCTGAATTAATACAAAGAAAGTTGTGATTCAGACTCATGGTGTTCTTATATTCTCTGTGTATTCCTCTTTGAATGTTATGCTCATAAATGTTTTACTCTTTCTGTCATGCAATTGATTTTATGCTATGTATGAATGATTTCTTGTAGAATGTTTGAAATCTGAGAGGAAAGAGGAGAGGAATCAGTTTCAATTGTATCTCTATCTGAGCAAAAGTTCCTGCAAGGAGTGCAGTTGAAGTGTCCGCAAGGAGTGCATCGACAAGGTATTCAGAGATTCGTTTCTGGAAGCTAAGGAGAGATAGATTTTGTTCTCATTTCCACCAAAGTGCAGTCAGGCACAGGAGCCATGCAAGGAGTGCGCAGGCCAAGTGAAGTCTCAGGGTTGCGAACCTGAGTGAAGAAATTAAAGACTGTTGCTGCGGGAGTGTGCCAGTCAAAGGTTTTCAATATTTGGAAGTGGTTGAAAGTCTGTCGCAAGGAGTGTGCGCAAGAAGTTCTAAAAGACTCGAAGTTGGATAAAGCTCAAAATGATCTGGAGTCCTCAAAGGTCGTTGAAGGAAGGTGTAGTGACGTCAAACCCAGGAGGTTCTCAGAGGAAGAGACGGATGGTCGGAATTCTCTGGAAAGAATCCGCGAAGTCCCGCGAGCCATCAGATCTCACGGAGAATCAGGGGGAGTTACGACGAAAGCGTCGAAAGTTTCTAAGCTCAGGAGGAGCAGGACCATAGATCCAAGCCTTAAGGGCCGTTGGATTTACACGTGGATACTTGTATCGGGATTTCGCAGGTTGAAGTTTCGTAAACATTGCAACGGGAATCGCGATATCCCGAAACGCGAAGTCCCGATAGACAAAGGATTTGTGTGGGCCACAGAGGTGTCAGCGAGTGGACAGGTGGCACACTATTTCGGAGTTTTTTGGAGTAAAGTTCCGACTTCATTACATTAGGATTCGCGATATTGCGAAGTTTGAAGTGTTGATGGAGCGAAAGAACCGTTGAAAGGTCAACGGGGCGAGCGTATCGGATTTTCGGCAAATCGGGATTTGGGAGTCGAGGAGACAAGTTTCTCAACCTCGCGATCGCCGAAATCACGATAGGGAAAATCCTGAAAGGGGAAAGGAAAGGCTAGAGTTGACTGTTTCGGGTTTCGGGGATTCGAGAGACCAACGCTGACCACCAGATTCGCAAAGGCACGAAGTCCGATCTCCTAAGTGCAAAAAGGGGATCCCACAAGGATTTGCTGTGGGTGCAAATTTCCTGATAGGGAAATAGAAGAGTTGTTCTAGAGTTCTTTGAACCGGTGTAAGGGAAAGATCCTGTGCTGATGTGGACCTTTCGACCTGCGGGTTGTGAAGGGAGCGTGCGTCGGCGTCAGTGTGGTACCAGAGATTAGAAAGGTTCTTTGTTTTCTGTAGCAGAGAAAGAGAAGAATTCACCATGCCACCAAGGAGAAGGGATAGACAATCACCCGATCCACCAGAGGATAGGGAAATTTCGTGGAGAAGAGGCCGATAGATGACAGATCCAGCCATGGAGAGAGAGATGCGTGACTTACGAACTAGACTTGAATACATGGAGACAGCACAAAGGCATACAGTCAGTGCTGGGGATCTTAGCGATTTCGAAAGTGAGATTGAGGCTGAACATGAAGAAGAAGTTGCAGCTGAAGATGCAGCAAATGAACGTTTGATCAGAGCTATTGCAAGAATGGGTGCAAGAGCGAAGATGGACATTCCAGTTTATGAGGAAAATATGGATGTAGAGGAGCTTCTAGACTGGATTAGAGCTCTGGACACATACTTTGGCTATGAATATGTCGAAGAAGACAAGAAATTCAAGTATGCTCTCACAAGATTGAAGGGACATGCAACATTGTGGTGGGATGAACTACAAGCTGACAAACGTTGCAAAGGCAAGCAGAAGATCAAAAGATAGGATAGAATGATCGCGAAGATGAAGGCGAAATTCATCCCTAGAGATTACTAGATTACTTTGTTCAGGACGATGCAGAACCTGAGACAAAAGCTGATGACAGTGAAAGAATACACTGAGAAATTCTATAAACTAAACATTAGGGCAGGTCATCGGGAAAGCGATGATGCAAAAGTTGCTAGATATCTGAATGGTCTGAGATATGATATTCGGGATGAGATGAGCATGGTAACCATCCGAACGGTGGAAGATACTTATCAGATGGCTCTGAAAGCAGAAGAGAAGCTGAGTCGAAATCAAAGTCAGAGAGGCTGAGGCAAAAGTCAGCCCAGAGGCAAATCAGTTGCCCAGGATAAATATCAGAAGCCCAAGGAAGACTGGAAGAAACCTCAGACTCGAACTGAGAGAGGTGGAAGTTCACAGAGAGGGCAACATATTGAACAAAGAGGAGATTATGCTGATAATAATACTTTTCCTCGTACTAGAGGTAGAGGAAGAGGTGGAGTAATAACATGCTTCACATGTGGAAAGAATGGGCACAAGTCTTACGAGTGTCTAGATAAAAAGAAAGAGAGTGGATAATATCACATCGCTGAGGCGGGATGTTGAGATAGAAGACGCTGAAGGCAGAAGATCACTGATGATGCGAAAAGCTCTTTTGACACCGGAGAAGGAGGTGGAGAGTTCAGTCCAAAGGACCAGACTTTTTTGGACTGCTTGCAAGACCAAGGACAGGGTATGAAAGGTCATTGTAGACAGTGGTAGCACGGATAATATCATTTCTATAGAGATGGTAGAGAAGCTGGAGCTGGAGACGATTGATCATCCAAGCCCGTACAGAATTTCATGGCTACAAAAAGGACCTCAGGTAACTATCACTAAACAATGTTTAGTTGAATTTAAGATAGGGGGATATAATGATAAGATATTATGTGATGTTATTCCTATGGATGTTTGTCATCTATTGCTGGGTAGACCATGGCAATATGACAGAAATGTGATTCATGACGAGAGAATGAACACATACACCCTAGAGAAGAATGGGAGAACTCACATGTTGCTTCCAATTAAGGAGAAGGAGGTGAAGCCAGAAGTAAGCAACATTTTACTTCTCATGAGTGGGAAGGAACTTCATACCGAGGTAAAGAAGAAGGAGGCTCCACAATTCATAGTGGTCAGGAAACCAAAGATTGTTTTGACCAACACCAGAGTGGATGATTTACCAGAAGAAATTCAGGAACTGTTGGAAGAGTTCGCTGATATAGTAGTGGACGAATTACCTCGTTCATTGCCATCAATCAGAAGTGTGAGTCATCACATTGATCTCATACCAGGAGCTAGTTTTCCAAACAAAGCCGCATACAGATTAACGCCACAAGAGAATGAAGAGGTCAAAAGACAAGTCCAGGAGTTGTTGGACAAATGTTTAGTCAGGGAGAGCTTGAGTCCATGTGTTGTTCCAACAGTACTCAGTCCGAAGAAAGATGAAGGTTGGAGGATGTGTACTGACTCGAGGGTGATTAACAATATAACCATCAGGTACAGATTTCCATTGCCAAGAATGGATGATTTGATGGATTGCTTGAGTGGAGCAAAATATTTTTCAAAGATTGATTTGAAAAGTGGTTATCATCAAATCCGCATGAGAGAAGGTGATGAGTGGAAGACAACATTCAAAACCAATGAAGCGTTATATGAATGGCTTGTTATGTCATTTGGATTAACAAATGCACCAAGTACCTTCATGAGGTTGATGAACGAAGTCATGAGGGAGTTCATCAGAAAATTTGTCATTGTGTATCTGGATGACATACTGGTTTATAGTAAAACAATGGCAGAACATCTGAAGCATTTGGCTACAGTGATGCAGAGGTTATAGGAGGAGAAGTTGTTGATAAACATGAAGAATTCCTCATTCATGAAGACAGAGCTCATTTATTTGGGATTTTCTATTTCTGTAGATGAGTTGAGGATGGATCCAGATAAGGTGGAGGTAATCAAGAATTGGCCATCATCGAAAAATATCTTTGAGTTGAGAAGTTTTCACGGATTGGCTAGTTTCTACCGGAATTTCATCAGGAATTTCAGTGGAATTAGTGCAATGATGATGGATACAGTGAAGAAAAGACACAAGTCTTTTCACTAGACAGAAGAGGCTGAGAAGAGTTTTAATCTGTTGAAGAGGAAGATTACAGAACAACTAGTTTTGGTGTTGCAGGATTTCCGAAAGACATTCCAAGTGAAATGTGATGTAAGTGGATTTGCAATAGGGGCAGTCTTGAGTGAAGAGGACATGTCGATAGCATACTTCAGCGATAAGCTGAACGAAGCGAAAGTGAAATACTCCACTTATGATAAGGAGTTTTATGCTATCATCCAGGCATTGAAGAAATGGAGGCATTACTTGATCCCAAAAGAGTTTGTCTTATACAGTGACAATCATGCATTGCAGTTTGTGACTCAACAGGAAAAGTTGAATCAGAGACATGTTAAATGGGTTGAGTATATGCATAATTTCACATTTGTGATTAAACATATTTCTGGTACTACTAACAAAGTTGTTGATTCTTTGAGCAGAAAGTGTTTGTTATTGTAGGAGTTCCGAGTCAAAACATTGGGTTTTGATGATCTCAGGGACATGTATAGCGATGATCAGGATTTTAAAGAGGCATATGAAGCAACTGAGAATCCAATTCTCATAGATAGAAGCCAATGGATAGAATACATGATCCAAGAAGGATTACTGTTTAATGGAAATTAGTTGTGTATTCCGAAATTCTCCATGAGGGAGAATCTGCTGAAGGAGAAACACAGTGGAGGATTGGCAGGACATTTTGGTCACAACAAGACGTTCACAAATTTGAATGAGTCATATTTTTGGCCGGGAATGCGAGCAGATGTCAATAGATTCGTGGACAGATGTAGAATTTTCCAGCTTTCAAAGGGAAGGAGGCAGAATGCGGGGTTTTATCAACCGTTACCCATACCTGAGAGGCCGTGGGATGCAATTAGCATGGATTTCATATTGGGGTTGCCAAGAACGCAAAGAGTTTTTGATTCAATCTTTGTGGTGGTGGATAGGTTTTCTAAGATGGCACACTTCATTCCATGTCATAAGACTAGTGATGCAACTCATATTGCAAATTTTTTTTTCAAAGAAGTCATTCGACTTCACGGCTTACCAAGGAGTATGGTTTCGGATCGAGATACTAAGTTCATAGGGCACTTTTGGAGGACATTATGGAAGAAGCTAGGAAATAACTTTTCATTTAGTTCGACTTATCATCCTCAGACGGATGGACAGACAGAAGTGGTAAATAGAAGTCTGGGAGATTTACTGAGAAGCCTGGTGATAGAACACCACAGCTAGTGGGACAACATATTACCACAGGCAGAGTTTGCTTATAACGATTCAGTTAACAGGAGCATAGGGTAGAGTCCATTTCAGGTCTTCTATGGTATGCAGCCGAGAGGAATTTTTAAGTTGAGGGATTTAGAATAGACTGTGACTAGGAGTGCTAGTGCAGAAGATTTCGCAGAGGCGATGAAAGAACTTCACAGCAAGGTGAAGGAGCGACTGCAGAGTTCAATCCAGGAATACAAGCGTAGAGCAGATCAACACAAAAGACAACTTCAGTGAAGTTGGTGATTTGGTTATGGCACATTTGAGAAAGGAAAGGTTCCCGAGAGGAACATATAATAAATTGAAGATGAAGAAAATCGGGCCATGTAGGGTCTTGAAGAAATTTGGGGCGAATGCTTACGAGATTGAATTACCCGATGGGATCGAAATTTCTCCGATATTCAATATCTCAGATTTGTACCCATGTAAGGCTGAGGAAGCAGGGATAGGAAATGAGCAGCCAGTGATTCAATGGACGAAGTAGATGCCGGTTGCAGATAAGCCACAGATGAAGTGCATACTGGACAAAAGGGTGAGTAAAAAGACAAGGAGGAAGGAATACTTTGAATATTTGGTCAAGTGGAAGG
>JASDQU010275124.1:1394-12774 GCA_032191745.1 Picea mariana
AAATGAAAATGTCTCCTTGGTATATATAGGAGACTAGGAGGTATAATTACAACTAATGGCCTAAAGCTGACATAAATAAAATAACATTACTAATCTAATATGCCCCAATTAATGGTTAATGAGCCAATATTAGGGCTTAACAAATTATAACCAAATAACAAATAAACGTTTTGAGGTAATATTTCATTGAGTATCCTTATATCTCCAACCATAGCACAATCTTGTTACCTCTTTGCACGTGAGCCTCTACAAACCCACTCTTTATTATGGATAGAGGTTATGGTATATTCTTGATACCAACTTCTAGGATGTTGTTTCCCATGTCAAGAGTTAAGTCAAATATGTTATGCAATTCTAATGCAAAAATAATAAGAAAACAACATGTGAGAAAAAAAGATATTACGTGAGAATGAGTTGGCTATGATACCATATGTAGTAGAACTATTTTTCAACATAGGCCTTATCTATTTTGAAATAAAACTTACAAGAGATGAATCTCAATGTGTGTGTTTGTGTGTGTGGTGAGAAAATGGAAATTCCATTTCTCCATAACCGTAGAACCGTTTTTTTTAAATCCATATACATGAGCTTGGGTCATCTTAGGTATTTTTTGAAATTTCATATCTAGTCAGAATATAAATATAAATAAAATCTATGTGTGTGTGTGTACACACACACTAAAGAGAGATTTTATATGTACACCTAATATAAAAATAACTATATAAAGAGATAAAAAGAGAGATCTAGATTTACACAAAAAAAAAATACTATAAATAAAATATTTACATAAAAATATCATTATCCTTCTCTTCCGCTTAGCCTAAATCCATCTTTAATTATTAAAAAGTTTACACTTCAAGAGATTTGATCTCTCTTGGTGCTTAATAGATCCATATTTAAGATGGATTTTCGTAAATTTAAGAAAGATAGAATATAATTGAAACTTCTTAGGAATTATTACAATTGATTTGGATATTGTATTGTATTTGGGAAATTTTCATGTATTTCATAAATGTGTTGTTGCATTTTTTTTTTCCAATTCTAATATACAGTCCAAGGAATTCAATTTCCTCCCTTTCGTTTTCCATATTGCTTTGTAAAAGAATGATTATGATGTCTTTGAAAAGCTACGAGATGTTGAAGATGAATAAATTAAAATATCATTTATGTATAGAATATTGAAAGAATAATAAGAACTAAATATAGAGACTATCCATTGTTTAAAGTAAGTTAGAGCATTACAAAGAGCAAATGTCATTACCATCCCTTAAAATTATTCTCTAAGAATACTAAATGTTGTTTATGTATATTTTTTGGATTGTTTTCTTATTCGATGAAATCCACTCTTGGAATCAAAGTTAGTATAACCTTACTTCTTCTTTGATGAAATCCACTCTTGGAATCAGAGTTAGTATAACCTTACTTCTTATTTCATGAAATCCACTCTTGGAATCAGAGTTAGTATAACCTTACTTATTCTTTGATGAAATCCACTCTTGAAATCAAAGTTAGTATAACCTTAATTCTTGTTGCCTCTTTTTATTTTACTATGCATGTTGACCATAAAACATGGACACGAGAAGTCCAAAGTTGATGGTTTGATCATATGTAATTCATCCAAATTCCAATACTATCAATGTATCTTTCCTATATTCTGGAGTGATCGACCATGATTTTACATGGACTTTTACTCCATGAAGTGTATTTACTTTATAGAATTGTTTAGCAAATTTACAAAATTCTTTAGGATACAGAATTCAACAAATTTTTAGATATTGCTCAAGGTTTTATATTCGACGTCATTGCTTTACCATATAATCCTTAGAATTTTATTATCTTTCAAGCCTATGTTTTGAATTTTTTTTGTTGTGTGAAATTTTATTTAGTGTTAATGACCTATAGTGGTCAAGTGAAAAATGACTTTGAGAATTGATATGCATGTTTATAAAAGAATAATGATGAGTTAATCCCAACCTTTCTATCCTAAGGGTAGTCAAATATGATATAACAATACCTCTTAGATAGAATGCGAGAAGGATTGAAACAAGTAAAGGTACATTCAATTCAATAACTACATTAAAGGTTGGAATACTTTCTTTGAACATAGCTCTCATCCCATCCTACCATTTCCCTAAAGGATATTTAAACTTTATGAATTTCTTGTCTTCTCTCCTATTAATGGCTTTATTCACTATCTAGTCATTGAATTTTTTTAATTGTCCTCTAAGGTGATTGAATTAATATGTGTATGTGTTTTTTGTAATTTAAGTACTATGCAAATCCATTTTAAGTCCGGTTCTATCATGCGCGAGTCTTTAAAAATACTTGAGGAAAGGTTTACACTTATGGGGATTTGATCCCTTTTGACGCATGATAAATCTAAAGTTAAAATGAATATATATAACGCCAAATTCCACCACCGACCAACGCCAACATGGTGGATGTGTTACTCAATATGAGGGATATGTAATTCCTTCCCTCCTCAACATGGAGTTGACATGTTGACATGTGTTTATTGGTGGCATTGTTTTATTAGGTATGTTTTAAATTGTTTAGTATGTAGTTTCAAATTGTTTAGTAGGTAGTTTTAAATTTTTTTGTAGGTAGTTTTAAAAGTCATTGAATTTGTTATGTCGCATGGATAATCCCAAATTCGGACCTGCCCATGTACATGGACAAGGCCGAATTAGAGCATGTCCATGCACATGGACAGGGCCAAATGGCTCCTTGTTAAGAAATAGAATGGCTCCTTGTTAAAAGTTTGTTGTGCCAAAAGGGTCTGGTAGCAATAGTTCTTAGGAGTCTGATTATTTATTCAATTTATTGGGGGATGTTTTTGAGCTATGTTCAAATCAATCGATTATGTTGAAATCCTAAGATTTGACGAGTCGTCAATCCATTAAATCAAAGAACCTTGTTCTTACTGGGTCTAACATACTCATCCAAACCCTTCTGCCTTAGACCTTTCATGAAGCACACCTGGTTGAGACATTTTCAATGTTATATAATTCCTCTACCTGCTATATTATGTCTATTAATGTTTCCATGATTTTATTTACCAGTACAATGGAGTCAATTTCTACTGTTCTCTTGTTACAAACTCCCTCCAAAATATTGACAAAGAAGTGATGGTTACATGAGTTACAATTTCTATTATTCTCTTGTTACAAAATCCCACCAAAAATATTGACAAAGAAGTGATGGTTACATGAGTAAATAATTGGCCATCCATAGAAAAAAGGGAATTAATTCATCATTTCTTAATAGATGAGAATTCCATCCCAAACTTCTTTCACATTTCCTTAGTCTTATTCTTTCATGTGTATCAACATATTATCATAGTGTTATCAATTATTTTGGGTAATGAGTATGATGTGCATGTAGACGTGTTTATGCTTTGCCTTATGAATGACATAGTTTCTCTTGCATTTTTGTCTCCCATTGAATATAATTTTGTTGATTTGATAGAAAAAAATATGCATTAGCAGTTATGTTTATTTAATGACATCAAGACCTCTCATTATCAGTCATATTTAATGTACTCATTCTTATTTTCTAAAAAACAAATCTTCCCTCATATTTCTCTCCAAAAGTGAGACAAACAAGGTAAATATTTACGAGTCACAGATTGGACCCTTGTCTCATGGACATGCCCGAATTCAGGCCTATCCATGCACATGGATAAGGTCGAATTCATCCATGTCCATGAGCATGGGCTCAATGTTGTAAGTGTTTCCACCACTTCCTATTCATCACAAACAGACCATATGACTGACTCACCTCACTCGTGTTATAGTATGTACCCCATTTCCTCCCTGCACGAAAGACACTACTTATCAGGAATATTAGTTTCTACCTCAACAACTATTTCTACTTGGCCTCCAACTAGTTCTAATTAAATTAGTTGTAGTTAAGAAGTTGAGGTAGTTGGGGGTGGTTCTTCAGAGTCAGGGTACGATTGATCAATAAATATAGCACAGGATGTTATTTCAGTCCTGTCCATGCACATGGATAGGGTCGATTTAGAAAAAACCAAATCATCCCTTTAACTAATATCAATAAACTTATATATTCTAAAATTATAGGTGACAATAATTAAATTCATATCAACAAGGTGGGTAAGACTTATCCATATGCATACAATTAGCTCGATACCCAATTTAATATTCTTAAAGGGGACCTATTGGCACCTTACAAAGTCTATTAAATACAATATTAAGTAATTTTTTTTGGAATAATATTTTAATTTATATATTAAAGATAGATTGATTATGAAACTTGTTAATGTTTCTTTTTCTTTATAAACTTACAAAATTTCTTGATAATTTTAATGATCTTTCATGTATTACAAAAAATTACATATACATATTCAAGAATGCTTTAGTTTAATGTATCAAAAATGGACAAAAACTATGAATGAGCAACCAACTGCAGACACACTACCCTCAAAAGTTTCTTCATTCATTTATGAGGAAAAGAACTAGGAACAAAGATTGTTTATTACCCCACCAATAACCTCCTTTATTCACTAGCAAACATTTTTGTTACAACAACAACAGATCAAGGGAGAGATAGAAACACATCATAAGGGGAAAACACAAAGCAAGTTGAATCTGATGAACCAAAGCAACTAGTTTACCCAAACCATGGATACCTATAAGGAACCATAGATTAACCAGTAACTGAATACAAATACATACCCACAAACAAGGAAAACAATGTCATCTAAACTCCTTTGTTGAAATCATAACTAATGCAATCTTTGACCTATCAAACCTTTAGGAATTAAATATTGGAGGTCAACATACCTATTAGGGACAAAAAGCCAACCTTTATAGTAGAGGGACAAAAATGAGAGTGGGTATTCATCCCTATCCATGTGCATGGACATGCCCAAATTTGGCTCGTCCATGCACATGGATAGGTTTGAATTTGACCCTATCCATGTGCATGGATAGGTCTTCATCCGGGCTTGTCCATGCACATGAACATGGACAAATTCGATGAATAACACTGTAACCCTCGTCAATTCCCCGACTTCTGCAGAATACACCAACTTAAATTCTATCGAGATAAGGCTGCAACCATATGCTTAGATTTATTATCATTAATCAGCTTCAATAGGTTCCTTGGAGAAACCAATTTATGTTATACTAAATGACAATAATGAAATATCATACCTTAGGCACCAGTACAACCATGGAGGAAACAATATTTCCATAATCATTGACCCACATGTAAAATGCCTTTGTTAAATATCTGCATCAATTTAGACAATAAAAAATTAAAACAACTTCGCATATTTTCACCTTCGTAAATACCTAGATGCAACAACTTAAAACATTTAAATGGTATATAAGAAAAAAATATTTGGCATTTTGATTTTTAACATAATGTCCGGGTGGTGATTTTTCCTTATGCACCTCTCATGCTCTGATGCTAAATCAATTCCCCACTCCACTTTGTTATAAAACTTCTTGTTTGTAACATGTTTGTTTCAACCATGTGCCACAATTATCAAGCCTCCCTTGTGTTTGGAAACTTAGAAATGCCAAAAAATAAAAACTATAAGTATCTATGCATACACCCAACCCACAAAAAATGCATAACCTTTACTAGAACTTAAAATACCTATGTGTAGGTGATACATGCAAATGAGGTATTTTCCACCAAACAAAGTATATCTATAGCATTATTATCAATAATTTTTGACATGAATTCTATATCATCAAAGAAGTTGTCAGGTAGCCATTGTCGGGCATGTCCATGTACATGTACATGCTTTGATTTCAAAGAATAAAGTGGATAGGAAAGAGCAAGTAGTAGAAATGTTTTGGTTTAAACTATTGCAAATTGTAAATTATGGGCGCCTTTACTTTTCCTATAAAAAATTTTACTTGAATATTTTTATTGTCTTTATATCTTATCCTTTTTTTTAAAACGTGCAAGAAACGTTTGGGTATTGTTAATGCTATATTTCTGAAGAGTAAGTTGTTTACATTGTGTTCAAACTTCTCAATTTTTTCTTTTCCCTTTATATGTATTTCTTTGTAAAGTAAATATGTAAATTAGTTGCATTATATCCCTAAATTAATGTATATAGTTATGGAAAGATCCATTAGATGGTAAATTTATTTGACTTTTTGATAGATCTATCCCTTTTCCAATTCCATTTAAAACCCTACTATTGTAAACACAATAAATGAATTTTGTTAACAATTCATATTTGTTGAAATCATGAAGAAGTTACATACTATAATCATACCTTGTGTCCTTATTGAAAACAAAGTTTATATATATAAATATTCATCTATGTATCAATCAAATCTAGAAAATCAAAATTGATAAGTTCATAATCATCAACATCAAAAGAATTTGAATACAAGTATGAATTCAATAGTTCCTTCAAACAATATTTAGTTATAGTGTTTAGGATTGCAACCATAGATAGTTTCATGGGAATAAAAAATGTTCATCCCATCAAGATAAATACCCAAAACTCGTAAGAGATCATCAAGTTGAGAGCTAAGATCATGCAAATGCAAGCCAAATTATTTAGAGCCTCATCCTCACTAGACCTATAAGAAGACTAAGGGTTAACCCTAGACATGATGATGGAAAATCAATTGAATTACCCAATCATTAGGGTCAACCCTTACTTGTTTTACTTGAAGTAGGGTTGATCAGCCCTTCCTTAGGCTCTCCCTCAAATAGAAATTTTATGTTACATTTCCTTGTTTCAATTTTATTCGATGCATTTATTAAATTTCTTATAGTAATTTGCAAGTTCATACATCATATATCTTAAAATTCTATAAAATACTAGTTAAATTAGCTTTTATTCATATTGCATCACTATCTAGGTTTATAACCTTGGTTTAGAACCATAGGTTTAGTAGTTTCATGGTGGTCGCAACAATTGTTCCCTAGAGGTCTGTGGCCCTTTTTTCCAAAGGGTTTATCTCCCCCTCTTCATCTTGAAATATTGGGTTGAGGTATAAGGATTCAAGTTCCCTAACTAATTTTCCCTACAAAAAATACTTCATTTCATTTATGAAATCTTCATGTAGCGATTCCTTAGTCACATAATATTTGGATCTAATCCTCAACCTTTTTTGTAGTTTCTAAAAATATACTGAGAATGAAAAAATAGTAAAAGTGAAAATTGGTTGATCTCTCAAATAAAATTGCATTGGACTCGTAACCAAAGGTGTAGAAATTGTTGCAATTTAAATGGATTGCACCTAAGAATCTATGTAATGGAGGAAGACAGTGTAATAGGGAAATCCCCTATCAATTTTTAAACAAGGAAAAATACCCTTATAAACCCTAAATAAATACTTTGTACCATGATTTCACCAAACATTGTAACATCGTTTCACTACCTCCACACCTCCAAATTGTCATATGTCCATTTCATTGAATCAATCATTGTCTTGTGACTGTTTCTATATCTCCCATTCCCTCTCTCCATCATTAAGAATAAAAGGGTGACAAAAAAATAATGATAAGACAATGATCGATTGAATGAAAGGGACATATGACCTTTCGAAGGTGTGGATGTAGTGAAATAACAATACAACTTTTGGGAGGGTAGGAAAGATGTTTCCCATTTTGCACTGGATTGACTAGTGATATCATATCTTGAAGAAACATGTCTCACTTATATGAGGGTGGGGGGATACATTGAATAAAATATACCCTCTTATGTTTTACTCATTATTCCCCTTACCCCCACCCCCACTCTCACCTTCATACCCTCATATATGAGGATGCAGGTGAGGGATAACGAGTACAAAAAATATTAGTTTTTACTCATTATTTCCTTCCATCCCTAGTCTCATACTATATTTTACTGATTATTTTTTAAGAGTGGGCCAGAAGCATTGTCCTTTAGTTTGGTACGCGAAGGTTGAGTCTCCTTATCCAAGATATACTTCAACAATTTCACTTTGGTAGGAATCTTAAATAATTTAAATAACTCTTTAATATGAAAAATACATTAGTTTAAATGTTAAGGTTCTCAATTTTCACATGTGTACATTTCACATCATTGGATTTGCTAAATTTTGTAATTAAAAAAAAAAACAGTATAAAACAAAATTACGCATAGATATAGATTATCTTCTACATGTTACATTTAATTTTATATATTTAAATATTTTTGTGTTCATTATATATAGCATCATAGTCACAAATATAGCTCTTATGTTTTTCAATATATGTCTTTGATGCTTTGAAGTTGCTATAAATGATTAAATTCCTTCAAGTTATTTTATAAATTATATTTCCATTTTATGTTTCTATAACTTATGAACTTTCAAATTCATGGATTTTCAAAGGATATATATCGAGGCAAGATGTCGAGACAAGAGTCTCCAAATATGCCTTGCAAACGCTCTAGGATATCCAATGAAGGAGGAAGTGGAAACCATTCTTTGAATGAGACATCGAGGATATTAGAGACCCATATCTCAGCAAGGCAGGGAAGCTTGGGAGGGGAAGCTAGTGACCAAAGGAAATCTAGTCAGATGAGGAGATTATCAAATGAATCGGTGAATAGATCATCCAGACAAAGTGCTCAAAATAGTGCTATGGATGCAGCTTTCTTAGATAGGTTTCACATTAATACTCCAACACTGGAGAATGTATGGAATACATCATGACAAGAAAATATGTTTGGTAATTTTTATTTTTTATTTTGTATTTTTGTGTATTTATTTTTATGTTATATATGTCTCTGTGTGTGTGTGTGTGTGTATTTTATGTTTTTTGTTTTTGTTAAATGTTGTAATTAGTTTCAAATGTGTCTTTCTGTAGAGGATGAGTTTAATGTGAGAGAAGATAATGAAAGAGAGAGTGGTTATCATAAAGATTCCAATGTTGGTGAAGAGCATGAAGGTGGATTCAGAGGGCGTTATCAATAAACAAAATATTACATGGCTACATCCACCTATCCCTTAGATGTTGGTGATGAGATTCCTTGGGAAGGGTATACTAAAGCAATGACCCTCGAATGATGATCAGGTGTTAAAAGAAGGATGCAAAATGATTTGAGGTGCTTGGATCTCCCTCGAGAGAGTAAGCAAAGCTTGGAGATTCTTTTGCATTCATTGCAGAACTTTATGGATGCATATCAAAAGATGGGGCCAATGACTGATAGTTTTATCTATTTGATGAGGAGACGAAATTTGAAGGTGATGGGACCCGATAAATGAGAAGTAGTAAAAAGTATAGTTTCAAAAGAAGATGCAATTTCTATGTTCAATTTCAAAGAGGGGCCAAAGTGAAATATGTTGAAGGTGCAATATTTTAAGCACCCCAACATAGTAGGACATCTTTATAATAGATTTTTGGCAGCATATGGGAAGTTGTCATGGAATGATGAGGTTCCACATTACTTTTCTAGACTCTTTTATGTATATTTTTTCATGGGCATGCACCCTGATTGTACCATCCTACCATCCAGTTATTATGGGGCTGGTAAAGGAAGAACATATGATCAGAAAGGGGTATATCGAAATGCATCATTGCAAAGGCCTCCACGACCTTTGGTATCTCATCCAACAGGGGCATTTTCCTCACATTTAGAGATGCAAGCTACATAGGATGTTGGAAAGGAGACCAAGAATGGAATTGGAGAAAATTTATGATCAATTTTTTTATGGTGTTAATGTTGGTTTGCACCGTCGGAGAGTTGAAGCCAATTATCGAGACAATTTTGTTTACAAAACAGACGAGAAGATAGATTCCACGTCCATAGAAGATATACAATAGTATGCAAAAAAAATCGTAATGGTTGGACAAATTTAATTCAGAATGATGAACCGAATGTTGAATTGGTATGTGTTATAGTTAGTAAATTTTTCATGCATTTGAGGATAGTTTTCTTGTAGTTCTAGATCTAGATACATATCATTGTATCTTTAGAAATAATTGAGATGTTATCATCATTAATTGCATTTTGGTCATATGTTAAATGAATCTCCAGTAAATAGGGGACTTGATTCATCGAGTTTAAATTTGGATGGGTTGAATCAGGTGTGTTTAAAAATATCTACATATGAGCACTTTAGTTGTCCAATCTTCACAACTTGTTGAATAATCAACATACATGAAATTTATGTTTTTGTATTAATGTGAACACATTGAACTCTATTTAATTCTTACTTGTGTTGTTCACAGATTCCTATTCTGTCTCCCACTACTTGGGCATGCCTGTCCCAATTCTAATTGGGAGATTTTGAAGAGGGTGGGAGTTCACATGTATCATTGCATGTTGAAAACAAATTTAGTTATATATGAAAATTGCAATGTCATTTAAATTATTAATTTAAATGAAAAATGTCTTAAACAATATATAATTGATTGAATCTTAGGGTATTGTGGGTAAGACCGTGACTCAACTGACCATGGGAATGCCATTGTTGGCCCTTGACCAAGTTTTGGGAGATACTTGGTCATATTTGACCATTTTTTGGACTTCGACAGCCAGTTGAAGAAGGCGCACAAGACAAAGCAGAGATCAAGGGATCTCTGCCCACTCTGGGTCCTTTTTGGGTTTTTGGGATAATGTAATGGGAAAGGGACGTTGGCCCGTGTTGTTGGATTACTGAGAAGGGGGGTGAATCAGTAATAGAGAAATTTAATCCTTTTTAACCATATAATCCAAGTGTTAAATCAATGAAGCATTATCATCCACTAACTGCAGAGTAAATAAGCAATGAACAAATGAACAATCATACACATACATAGTATACTAGTGTTTTACGTGGAAACCCAAATCGTAGGAAAACCACGTAATGGTTTTTCTTATATGTCTTGAAGAATTACATTCATTCGAAGCACCAAATTCCTTTGTTTTCCAGCTGCAAATGGAAGGAGGCTCCAACCCCCTAGCTTCTCAGGCTACAACCTGAAGGAATCTCCAACTCTTCAATTATCTGGCTACAACCAGAAGGAGGCTACAACCTCCTATGTTCTTCGGCTACAACTAGAAGGTGGATACAACCACCTATCCTTTCCCTGTCCAACCGCCCTGAAGTAGAGGTAGAATGATGGAACCTCTGTCACACTATCACTGTGAGATATATCGTTTTAAACCTGTACCAATAAATCTGAACCATGCATCAACCTGTAATCAACCAGTACCATAAACAAGTGCATCAACCATGCACCAACCTGTACCAAACAACCTATATCAACCTGTACCATAAAAAAGTGAATCCAACCATGTACCAAGTATGTACCAATCATGTTTCAACTACTCATCAATATGTACCAACATCATCAACTATACACCTCATGTATGTGCCAACTCATCAACTACTTGTCTCAACCATGTACTCAACCAAAATACCTCATCAATTTCATCATAAAA
>JASDQU010275128.1:0-10352 GCA_032191745.1 Picea mariana
TGCAGTCCTACTCATGGTACCTTGGGTCAGGGTTGAATTTATAGTTCAAATTTATTTATCTCTTTACTTTCCATTTAAAATTTTCATAATAACACTGTGGCTTTGAAAAGAAATATTCAATGAAAAGCAGAGAGAAAAGGATCAAGCGGACTTCCCTAACAACAGTCATATTATGGTTCTCTTGGTGCGCCCACTTGTGTTCACGACTACATTATTACAAAGAGAAACAATGAGAAATAAAAATAAAAGAAAACCTACTCCTAAACCTACTCTAACTACTAAACAAATTAGAATACTACGTGAAGTCATGCTTCCACTGTAGCCATTGGAGTAACTCCAATCCTACAGTAGAAACAAAATCGCATATTACTTACAAGAATGGTAGTATATCAAAAAATGACAAAAACATATCATACTCACCTTTATCATCATCATTTAAAAACAAGGCAAGCATGATCTTACCATTCCATTGAACATTCTTGTTGTATTAATCCTCCAGCCATTCATAAATGTTGTCATTATATGGGTTACATAAATATGAAAAAATGAGATTATGAAGCTTGTGAGAGTTATGGAGCCCTGACATAACCATCGACCTAAACCAAAGTGCCCCATCCTCCCGACAATTTTCCTTTCGTTCCATATTTTCTCCATCTTAAGGATATAAAATGAGTGTGTTAAAGTTACCTCCTTGATCTCTAAATAAAGTGAAGATAATCTTACCATTCCCTGGAAACTTTTCAAGATATGAATACTCCAACCAATCCGCAATTATCATGATACATGCAATTACTAACATGGGATTGTTCTAAAGAATTCACATGTGAAAAATATTCCTGGTGAGAATAAAGTATTAGACTATCAAGGAAAGAATCTTGTAAAAAGGTCGGACTAAGATGGCGAGAACTATCATGATTCTCGATTGGAAAATAAGTGTTTCATTCTCTTGAAACTTTCCATTGAGCTTAGATATTTTATGGTTAACTATTTGAGGTGAACTAGATGGAACGACCAATATTTTTGAATAATCATCATTGATAATAATATTTGGCCGATTATACTTTTCAAACTCAAATTGATCATGGAAAAATTTAGATCCTTCTCGAAACACAAATTGAGATAAATCAATGGAAGTTGCAATTTGGGACTCTTTCAAATCATTTCTTGATTTACCCATAGATAATTGATGAGAATAAAAATTAATATGTTCATGGGTAGAATTATTTCCCTCTTTATCTTCTATTCGGTAATCTCTTTGTACTTGATTATATAATGTTTAATTCTCTCCAAGGCAATATGTAATGTGAAAACGCACAACATTAGGATAAAAAATATCAGGGTACAAGGAATAATATGTAGAAGAATTAAGGAGACAGAATGCATCTCTTGAAATGATAGGTATATGTGATTTGAAATCTGGTTTTGTCCCCTCTCCTTGTATAAACTGATCAACCTCTGTTGTATTCTCTTTCAAAGAATACGAGACAGTTTCTAAGATACAATTTGGTTCATTATGTAGGGGAAAAATTGAAGGAAAATCACTAGAGATAGAAGGTTGATTAATAGTATGACTAATGATTTTGTCTCCTATTGATTGATCATGGATCTGTTCAACTAAATTAGGGGTAGATCTATCGTCCACATGATTATCAACTTCACATTCGACCTCTTTTACTTTAGAAACAATTATAAAATCTATGAGAGTGTGACAACTGTCGTCTTTTAAAGTCAAGGTTCCTTCTTCGACGGGAGGAGATAGTGTTTTCAAAGAATGATTAGATGTGACAATTGAATTTTTCAAAGGATGATGTTACTCATGATTTGCCAAAATGAAAGAAGTTGACAAAAATTGTGGTGCTTCAAAATCTTCAAGATCAACATCAAAATTTGAACCATCTTGAGATTGAGTGTTAGTGCTCAATTCAGATTGCTTAACAATTAATTGATCTTTCTCATCTGAGAGAGAAACAAGATATTTAAACCACTCATTAATAAGCGACATTTCTTTCAAAGGGAACCTAGTACAAACATGAATGAACATAATTTCAAAATCATTGAATGATTCACCATTTTCTTTCCTTAAGTAACTTAATTCTTCACTTAATTCATCATAATCATAATTGTTAAAGTCTGATAAAAACTCAATTACAAACTCAGACAAAGAATGAATCGAATTAGCTGGAAAAGATTCAAGCCAACATTTAACCCGATCTCGGAAAGTGAGAGAAAACAATATGCATGTAACATTAGGATCAATGATCTTATGTATTAAACATTTATAAAAAAAAATTAGAAATATGGTCTACTGCATATGTGTTCCCCTCACCATCAAAGGTGAGTTCTGAAAAGAGATTAGCTGTCTTGTTGGGAATAACTGGTAGTGAGAAGTGGAAATCATGTACCAACACAGTGATTTGGGGAGCCATGGGGAAATTGAATACATTCGAAATAAAGGCTCCTACAAGGCCATCTTGTCAGTCTGGCCCTCCTTCTAGCACCATTTATTGATGGGCGAAAATGATCGTCCGTCAACTGGAAGAACAAGTCCAGTACTAGGTTGTATAAATAACCCAAGCTGTTTGGTGGAACTCATTCTAATGGGTTTAATGGATCATTTAGCCAATCTAAAAGTCCTAAAAGAAACAAATAAAAGAAATGAAATAGACAACTAATTATTAATCACTATATATATATATGAAGAACGAGTCCGGTACTGGGTTGTCTAAATAACCCAAGCTGTTTGGTGTAACTCATTCCGATGGGTTTAATGGCTTCGTTAGCCAATCTAAAAGTCCTAAAAGAAACAAATAAAAGAAATGAAATAGATAACTAATTATTAATCACTATATATATATATATATATATATATATATAATGTAACTATTGTAGATATATTTAAGCAAAAGATATACAAATCTTACTTATGTACATGATTTACAAACTGCAAGTTTTAATCGAAACTTACAAAAATCAATGTGAAAAATGATTGCTTCTAGGAAGCAGATAAAGAAAGCACATAAAAAGTATTTTTTGTTTTTCCTTTATAAATCTAAACTAATACAGGAAAAATAGAATGAAACATAAACGTGTGGATAGTCAAAAGTTGAACCATACATTCGAGTTTCAGTGATAAGTAAATGACAGAAGAATGCAAATGAGCTAACCTGTTAGTGAGTTAGTGATGTGTATCCAAGCATCTGCATGAGTAAAGAATGTCCAACTACCACGTCCAAGAGGGAAACCTGCAATGAACCTTATGATTATTCTAAATAAATCCAGAACATGTGTTGGCAGTTTGGGTTTTAATGACTGAAGCGAAGACACCAAAATAAACTTGTGATCTCATAATTATACATGATTACTGTAAGATAAATCCGAAAGTAACTTGTACACTTCGTTTTTCAATTAAAATTGAAAAGATAAACCCTAGTGTTTTAACTGAAAATATGATCACAACATTTGTATTTTGAGAAGAAAATTATAGATGGTATTTAATATAACAATCATGCACATCACAAATCATTTAATCTAAATATATCAGATCTATATATGTAGTAGCATTAACAAAACATACATGACAACATTAATAAACAAGAGGCTAAAGCCAAAACGCATGAATGTTGTTTCATTAAGTTCTGGAATTAATCATCCATCTTTTACTCTCAGCCAAGATTCCCTCTATTACAAAATACAGAGTATTTAAAGAGTTCATGTAAGCTAAGCATCCTATCTTCTAAGATAGGATCAGATCTCAAAAGGATCTAAAAGATACAAATATAGAGGGTCTAAAAAGCCACTCAATATCAAACTATATCTTCAAAATTATACAAGTTTTGTTTTGATTTACAAAATAAGCCAAAAGAAGTGACTAATTAACTAAGTCCAGCAATGCTCCATCTTATGAGATCACCACAAGATACATCCTATCCTGGAAGAAAACGAAATAAGAAAATTAGATGTTTATTTAACTAATATTTTTCAAATTTTGTATGAGAATTGACTTGGCTACAGAATCTCTCGATTTTGTAGCCAGTCTTATTATTGACAACATAAATCTAAATCACTCTATATTAATTAGAAAAATAACAATAAAAGAACAAATAAGATAGGCATGATCATGAATGCTCTGAGTACATCACACTACCCAAAATCTTAATTCGAAATGAGAGGCCTGTCAACTCATTCTGCCAGCCAAAAAATGATGTACATGATGTGGTTCTGATGTGTTTAATTCCCAAGACATGTAATAAGTATACTTGATTTGCAAAGGTTAGGAATGTATACATTTTTACAATCCAAATGCAAATAAAAAATTTAAAATCCAAGTTGATTTAAATGAACAAGCTTATAGTCCAAATGTCAATTGATTCTTGGTCTATTGACAAAGTATCCAAAAGATTAGCTTAAGAGCCACTCAACATAAGTATTTCATTGGTATATGATAAGCTAAGAAAAATCATTAAAATGAAATAGATGTAAGCCCATTGATATTTAAAAACCAATCCTTGGATAGAATTGCAATACGATTTCCAGTTTTAATACTCCATTCATGCTTTCAATCATGAATGAAGCACGAGAATGCAAGATAAAGATAAATAGGAATAATCAAAACATCATCTTTACAACCGAATAGTCACCTTCAAATAGAAATATTTATAGGATGAAGTGTGGGAATTTACAGGAATTGTCATTTGTTATTTAAAAAAACAAAAAACATGTAGGGCTACCAACATAACTTCCCATAGCAGAGAAGAATTACACCACTACAAAATGGGAAGGATTGGCAATGGTATATGCCCTGCAAAAGTTCATACATTATTTATTTGGGTCTCACTTTAAGATGTATACAAACCATTCTACATTAGAATACTTAGTGAATAAGCCAGTGTTGGGGGGGAGAATATGCAGATGGTTGATGTTGTTTTAGGAATACGATTTTGAGGTTGTGGTGAAACCAAGGAAGTTGAATGCAGGACCAAATCATTTATACTTTCAGGAGAAGATAAAGGGAATTTAGATGATAGCTTACCAGATGCACATTTTTTTTCAGTTAAAATGGTGGATAATTACTTCTCAGACGTCGTGCGGTTTCTGAGTACAGGAATGGCCCTATCAGATATGACAGTTACGAAAAAGAATCAATTAGTAGTGAAAGTAGTATATTATAAGTTGATTGCAGGGAATTTATACAAGTTGGGTGTAGATGGAATATGAAGATGATGTTTGATGGAACATGAAAGACCGATGATACTCATAGAAGCACATGACAGGATTGCAGGAGGACATTATGCAGGCAAAGAAATGACTCAAAATATTTTGTGCATAGGGATTTGGTGGGCCACACTTGATAAATATGCTAAAGAATATTGTCAGTCATGTGATGTGTGTCAAAGAGAGGGAAACTCATCCAGGAGGGATGAAATGCCTTTAAATCCATAGGTTACATTGCAAGCATTTGATAAATGGGCCATAGATTGTTGATGATTATAGCTGCGTAAGACATCCTTCGGGACACAGACCTGAGAGAGAGACCCTGATTTGGGTTTATGGTTCCTATCTAAGACAGAATTGAAACTTTGTGTTGGAGTCCTCTTTATAGAGAGTTGAGAAGAACTCTAGATGATTCTCATGTGTAACGCAGTGAGAAAGAATATCTATTGAGTTGGACCATGTGGCTTAGCACAGGTGAACGTGTGAATTCCCATGAGCTAGGTGCATCATTTTGAGATGGAGATCAAATGATGTATTAGCCTCCTCTAAGTAGAGAGTTGAGATGATGAAATCTAAATGAGTCTCTTGTGGAATTCAATGGGAAAGAATATTTGTTGAGTTGGACGTGCATGTGGATGAGCACAGGTGAACGTGATTCTAGTGGTTGAGCACTAGTGAGTGTGGTTCTCTTGTGAGACGTAGTGAGATAGATATGTGGACATCCTTGTGGATGTGCCCCTAGTGGCTCAGCGCTAGTGGATGTATGAGATCTCTTGCTATATTGTTCAAGATTCAGACTTACCTGTAACCCTATTTGTAATGTAAAGGGTACAGGTCAGCCCCACCTTAATGTAAAAGATAATTAATGTAAGAGATAATTAATATAAAAGATAATTAATGTAAAAGATTATTAATATGGTAATTATTAATTATATTTTGAGTTATTGAGGTCGGACCTCTTGTGCCAATAGACATGCCATTTGATGTGACAATTCTTATATAAATAAAGGTGAATCCCCATTGAGGAAACACACTTATCATTGTGTCATCTCATGATTTTAGAAGTTCTAGCCTGAAATTATGAGAATTAGAGCACCCTCTTGTGTGCTAGGTTTGGTGATGGTGTGGGAGGTATTTCTCTTGAGGAATATAACAAAGGATTGGTTGGGTTTTCTTCCCTTGTTGAGAAGGGTTTCCCAGGATACTTATTGTGTTCTTGTGCATGGTTATTCTTCTTGTGATATTGGTTTGCTGCAGTATTTATGGTTCAAGTAAAACTAAAAATAAAATTTAAAGTAAATCCATGAGCCATAGCTCATTGAAAACTCAACATGGTATCAGAGAAGGCTTGAAGAAGACCATTTCACATTAAAATTGAAGGTAAGGTCTGCCAAAGCTCTACTTTAGGTGTGAAGAGAAGGGGGTTGGACCCCTCTTGACAATTTTGTGGTAGATGAAGAGAGTCAGATCTTCTTTCTGTGGTGAATTTAACCCTTGAACAACAGTCGAGGTGTATGGGAAAGGAGGTTGAAGCCTAGGAGAAGGTTCAGAACCCCTAAAGCTGGAAGGAGGAAGGAACTTGACCTATTCTAAGGCCCCTCTAAATCTGCCATAGAAATACCCTAACAACAAACACTTAAAGAAGAAGGGTCAGACCCCTTCTAAAGTGATAATTAAGGTTGTTGCAACCCAAAAATAGAGGTAGTAATCGGCCTAAAATTGCAGAATTGTGGAAATAATCAACTGAGGTAGCATCTAGATGTTTTAAGGTGAAATTTGAAGCTGCCAAAACCAAAAGAAACCCTATGACAGGTACCCTAAACAATAGACCTACAGGAGGAGGAGGATCAGGCCAAGGTTGATGGCAAAACTAAGTTTTATGAGAAATAAAGTAAATGTTGTTAGGTATGTTCTTGTTGTAGAAGACCGCAGACTTGGAGATCCATTACCCTTGTCTAGTAAGAAGACCTCAAATCTGATCTCAAGCTCCTTATGCCATACTCAAATGGTATTACAGAAAATTGAAGCTGACGCTCTTTTTTTTAAATTGTTGGAGATTGATGTTCTGAGGCAATTTCTGGTTGACAAGTTCATACATGAAGAATATTATTTTTGGATTTTATTAGTGTTGTCTCAAGCATGGATGAATGATAAATTTATGGATTTTATTAGTGTTGTCTCTTACCTATGATGTTCCATCTACCCCTAAAGTTCCCTCCTAGGGAAATTATAATCGCTTGAAGATATTGATGAAAAGAGTAGACCAATGAAACTTACTGAAACACAAAGACCTGTGGACAAGTCAAATTTCTGAGCTATATCTATGATGTCCTATTGCTCCATTCTGCCATCCTTTGATGTCATATATTGATGCAAGTGTTTAATGGTGGTGCAGGTGTATATCCCAACAAACATAGAAGGATGTTGATGACTTTCCCAAATGAATTAAATATGTTGATTACAGACCAAATTGAAACCTTTAAATACAGATCTGAAGTCAAGATGTAATAGTATTGAGTAGCAGCAAGAGCTACAAGGCTAGCTACAACATCGTGTTTGGAATTTTGTTGAAAGTCAAAAATGGACATGACCTTGATAATATAAAACAATCATAGTGAGTTAGACCACCAACAGAAGGGCATAATTACTAATATGTGATACTCTCATATTAGATGCAATAGTAAAGGTTGATGCAGACTTCGTCAGAGACTTTTGTGGTATAGGTGGCTACAAGGAAAACAAGCGAGGAATGTCATTGTTCATCATGAAATTGACAAACAAGAAGAACCTCCATTGGTGTACACTCTCATGTATGCACTTGTATATATATTATTTGCATCATTGTCATAAGGGAACTTGCAGGAGAAAGGAACCCTTGGTGCAATCATGGACCCAGATAAGTCCCAATGCATTTAGAAGAACAACACACTGAAAGTGAAGACTCCAGGTTTGATTGTTTTAATTATCATGCCTATAACCTACATTTCTAAGGTTGCTACATTACAAGTAGGTGTTGTAGTTGTGACAAAAATCCCTAAAATGTTTTGATTCTAGAGATGTACTCATGAATCTCCACTAAGATATATTCTTGTCTTGTTTCCTTTCGTTTTTTTTCTTGTTCTAGACAAGTTAACAATAAAGGAAGATGATTATCCTTTAGAATTCAGAGGGATTCACTTGACTCATAACGAGTCAAACTAATTGAGAAAGAGAGGCATTATATTCTTCCTCTTCAACAGTCCAGAGGGAGATAGCCACTGATACAGTTGATCCAGTTGATATTATCAGAGACTTTGCAATAGGCCATAAAATGCATGTCTAGGATTCACAAACTCTACAAGAGGAAGAAAGACATGCAACTAATGGAAGTGTCGAGAAATACAAAACAAGACTTGTAGTCAAAGGATACTCACAAGTAGGGCGAGTGAAATATGATGAGACATATTGATCCAGTAGCCCGATGCACTCCCATGTGTACTACCATCCATGAGTTGGAAACTACATCAAATAGATGGATTCTTGATGAGTTTGGGGTTTCATCAAGAGTATTGTTGATCCAAACCTATACTATTACATTATTGGTGACGAGAGCTTGATTTTGAATACCTATTTAGGAATTCATTTTGTTGGATACAAGAAAGCCTCAAATTTTGATTTTGAGATGAAGGATTTGGGTATGATGCACTGCTTCTTGGGACAAGAAGTATGACATAGGACCAATGAGAATTTTCCTAAATCAAGGAAAATATATAGTGGAGATATTAAAGAAGTTTAGTATGAAAAAATGCAAATCCATGTCTACACCGATGGTGATGGATTTGATGAAAAATAAATGATGATGATTCATACAAGATTGATCCACATGTGTACCAACAGTTGATTGGATCATTCATGTATCTGGTTAACACTACACCTGATATATGTTATGCAATGAATGTTCTTAGTCAATCCATGAGTCAGCCAAGACAAACTCACTAGATAGAACTAAAGCATGTATTGATATATATACGAGGCACAGTTGGATATGGACTAAGATATGCCTCTAGTGTGAACTTGAGTTTGCAAGGATATGCCGATACAGATTGAGAAAAGAGTATAGTGGACCGGAAGAGAACATATGGTTGATGTTTTACCTTGGAGTTGACCATGGTTTCCTGGTGTAGCAGGAAACAAAGCTCTGTGGCCTTGAGTACTACATAAGCAGAGTATATAGTATTGAGTGTGGAAGTCTGCGAAGAAGTGTGGCTTATGACAGATTTATTTGATCGTGAGATGGATCCTATTATTCCTTGTGATAACCAGAGATTTGTGAAGCTCTCTGAGAACCATGTGTTTCATGATAGATAGAAACACATTGAGATAAAATATCATTATATCAGAGACATGTTGCAGAGGAAAGAAGTACATGTGCAATACATTCCTACACATGAGAAGATTATAGATATCTTCACCAAACYGCTTGCCAATACGAAGTTTGAGTACTTTTGTGAGAAACTAGCTTGGTGAAGATTACCTCCCTAGCTAAGAGGGAGTGTTGATAATTATAGCCAGGAAGAAGTTTGAATACTTTTGTGTGAGACTTGGCCTGATGGAGAATGCCTCTCTAGCTGAGAGGGAGTGTTGATGATTACAGCTGCGTGAGACATCCTCCAGGACACAGACTTGAGAGAGAGCCCTTGAGTTGGGTGTGTGGTTCCTATCTAAGACATAACTGGAATGTTTTGATGGCCTGCTCCTTACAGAGAGTTGAGAAGAAATCCATATGATTCTCTTGTGTAATGCAATGAGAAAGAAGATCTGTTGAGTTGGACATGTCTGTGGCTGAGCACAAGTGAACGTGTGAATTCCCATGAGTTGGGTGCATCATTCTGAGATAGAGATGAAATGATGTATTAGCCTCCTTTGAGCAGAGAGTTGATATGATGAACTCCAAATGACTCTCATGTGTAATGCAGTGGGAAAAAAGATCTGTTCATTTGGATGTGCCTGTGAATGAGCAAGGTGAACGCGATCCTAGTGGTTGAGCACTAGTGAGTGTATGATATCCCTTGCCATATTGTTCAAGTTTAAGATTTACCTATAACCCTATCTATAATTCAAAGGGTACAGGTCGACCCCACCTTAATGTAAAAGTTAATTAA
>JASDQU010275131.1:3854-15057 GCA_032191745.1 Picea mariana
GAAGATACTCTATGATAAATTGAGATGAAGTGAGAGAAGACCATGCACACTAGTGGAGTGGAGATGAACTACAAGCAAACTAACGAGAAGTACTCTTGACTTTAGTCAACTAAGGAGGATACCTCAATTAAGTGATACAAACATCTAGTTTGACTCACTCTAGTGCCACCTCACTACCTTATCCATAAAAACAACCTAGTTGTCTTCAATTTGACCAAGTCATGTGCTCTAATGACTCAAGAACACCCCCGGTGAGCTCATGCGCTTTGCCACATCACTATTGACTCATGTAGGCATCCAGATCTTACCACTTGTCCATCTCAAAAGTTGCCACATGTCACAACCAAAAGTTGCCACGTGTCATCACCAAAGAATGCCACATGTCACATGCCCAAAATAGTAGTTCTACAAGGAAAAAGTTTAAAACGTTTGAAACTACTAGGGGAACCCTGCTAAATATAGCACACCTAGAAATAGAATATCCTCTACATGTTCACAATATCATACTCATCGAACTAGATTTTCAGTGAGTCCAAATATGTCATCAAAACCCATGCTAAAAATAGAAATGTCTCGCATGTCATTCGAAAGGGGCTCAACAAACTCAGAATCTCGCAAGGATCCCAAATATATCATCATCTCTAACAAGCATATCTCAGAACCATGTCTCCTAAAATGTAGGAGTACTACTAAAAATAGTAACTCTCTCCAATCTCATGAAAATCTGTGAAACATCTGTCTCTAAATCAAGAACACATCACTGAACCAACCATATACCTGAACTCAATGGAAACCAACCCTGGCTCAAGCAAAGTTGTCTCTAGAATCAAAACTCTCAACACCGACTTGATGGAGTAGGCTGGCTCTTAACCCTCCATTTTGCAAAGGAGCAAATCTAGGGGGTTAACAGTACACAAATCAGCTTAAAAGAAAATTACAACACGAATATGAAAATTTTCAAAATTTCTCTTCAAATTCTTGTAGGAAAAGTTATTGTCAAACATTTGATAAAGAATTCATAATTGGCCAAATTTTGCATCCGAACAACGTTCGTTACAAATTCGTTGAATAGGAATTGTAAAAATTGAGACAAACTAAATAATTGAAAAGCATCCTATCTGAATCAATATTTTGATCTCTAAATTGCATTGGATATTACAATGGATAGTTTGTCACAACATATCATAATATTGCTTCTACAAGTACAAAGAGAATATACTCTTTTGCATGGTAATTTACTTACATATGATCCTTTAAAGTATTAAAACACATAAACCATATTCTTTAAACTAACTAAGAAACAAGAACAAAACTACAATAGTAAAAACATACCATAGAACACCATGGACACACGATTTACCCTAGAGAAACCCAAGAGGGAAAAACTCCAACCTAAAATAAAGAACTATGTCGTTCTCTTATTATTCTCATGGATTACAATGCAAGTCAGAGAAAACCAACACACTATGAAGTAAGTAGACATTATGACCTAATACAAAACTTCTACAAGGTCACCTTCTTCCTATAGTCTACTCTATTATGTCTCACCTTTGAGGTTGCTCGGCTATGGAACAGAAAACTACTACAATAGTAATGGAACCCCTTTCTCTCCTTGAGACTAGAGGTTTAACTCTCTCTATTAGTTGTTAGCGTTATGGCTTTGGATCCCCTCCTTCTAATTAGGGTTAGGGTTTTTAATCCTCTAGAATATTCTTGGAAATCCATGTGGCTAGCTACACATATGTGAGTAATGGGAGCAAACGTGGCTTCCACTTGGCTCTGCAATGGTGAAAGCAACAATCAATTAAACAAGAGCATAACTTTTTTATAAGAGCTTCATTTCAATCCTATTTAGCTTGTTAGAAAAGTTTCGATGAGCCTTTCAACAACGAAATGTGCACTATCAGTTTCACCCTTGTTTCAACTCCAAAAAACATTGCTCAAGGCTTGAAACAAGATCACAAAGTTTTAGGACCCCAAATCGCCAAATCTAAGATTTCTCTAGAAATGGCCCTAACAAGGTCATAACTTTGAAGTCCCCACTCTGTATAGAACCAAAAAGGAATTTAATATATATTGATCCATTTCAAATCACATTCTTAAGAATGCAATCAAACAAAATCGTGTTTGCTATCAAAATGCTCAAACACAAGAACTCCAATGATCAATTGAAAAACCTCATTCTTGAATTACATAAAATTGCTTAAAGTCCTTAACATCAACACTTATTGTGGACATTGTATTTAAATTTCATGGACTTATTTATAAGATACAATCAATAAAATATAGCGCTCAAGACACCCTTGATTACTAGGATCATTTTAACATTCTTTGAACCCTGGAGCACCATAAATCGATAAAGAATGTATGAGGTGTTTACCAATCTCATTGGAAATAATGCAAAAATAAATCATGCAATCAACATTTGGACTAATGTTTGCTACACAAGCTGCAACAATTCCAATTGTTGCTCAAATTTTGATTTCCAATTCTTTGTTGTTGGTACTTTCTCATTGTAATTCAATTTGTTGTTGTATCCAACATTATCGGAACCCGAAGCAAAATTGCCAAAATTCCAAACCACACAAAAACTAATAAAAACTATCAATCATATAGAAAAAACATAAAATAATCAAATTTTAATAAAAATTATTATCTATTCATGTACATCAATATAAATCCAAACCATTAGAAACCAAATAGTAAAGCTAGCTTATGTATATAGCATGTATGGGTGAATATAACAAAATGAAATCAAGTGCAATACAAGTCTGAACCAAAATACATAAGCATTGAGGCTCTAAATGGCATCTAGGGTTAAAAAAAAATCATATTACAACATATCCTAAAAATCATCCCCTAGATCGGGTACCTCGTCATCACCCATTGGCTCGGCACAGGTGTTAATGTCATCATCCTCTCTCCTTGATCCTCCAAGCAATGCCTTACTCTCACTCAAAATCAACTCTCTTTGCCACAACAACAAAATCTCCAAATGATCAATGAGAAAAGTGCGTAGCAAATTTGTGGGGGGCGGGTAAGGGGGGTTGGCATATATAATAGGCTAGGATTAGGGCTTGGGGGGGTACCTTTTTATGTTTTTTATATTTTTTGTGTGTTTTATGGTTTGTTGGGGCATTAGATTCAAATTGTTTCCAAACCCACTAGTTCATACAAGAACCTGTACTAATCCAGTTTTTATGTAGAATTGGACCATTTTTTGCCCAAACAGTCTAAATCAGTGGATTCTCAACCATCGTTGTACCAACCAAATAGCACACTCCCATGTTGTTACAAACGCAATTATTCTATCAATGTTGATGTCGAAGGCCCAAATGCAAAGACATTATTCAAAATTTGTAATTTGTACTTGATATTTTCATTTAAACTTTTGCAATTGTAAGTTTGAATACTTCAAGGATGAAGCAAGAAGTTAGGTGGTGACAACCAATTGAGCTAACCCCTTGGGCTCTAAAATGTTAAGAAACATCTCATCTCACTCTCAAGCACTTAGCGAGAGTGAGATTGTTGTTACCTTGCCAGCCTCAACCCACAAAACGAAAACATGTCATAAACAAGATTTGAACTTCTCCTCTTAACCACCCAAGCTAGAGCCAATTGACTTTTAAAATGTTTGGAAACAACTTGTCCCGGCCTCAAGCACTTAAGCAAGAGTGAGAATGTTGCCTTGCCAACCCCAATCAACAACGAAGGACAAACATGTCTCACACARGATTTGAACCTACGTGGGGAGGATAAAAACTTCTCTCCTTAGTCTCAACCACTTAAGCCARACCCAATTAACAATTGTGATGGCAACCTATAGATGTATATTATAATAATAATAATCTAATTTTAAGGTCACGCCCTAGCCAAACACCAAATTGATRTATTAGATCATGTACAAARATGGTTAAAACAATCTAAAACTTCGATGCACTTCCACTACYAATAATATGTATACTTTTTACATTGCCCGCTTGCTTATTCCTATGTGATGATTGTATACTTTTCTACTCTTTTGGAAGAAGACAATAGATACACAATTGTTAAGGGCTCACTAAATTTCCTTATTTAACATGGTGTCCTTAATTTCCTTTTGACAAGCCAATGTTGTTTCGGAGGTATTACGAGTGAGAAGAAATAAAACTTCAAAGCCACATAAAAAACTATATCTTACTTACATCACGCGAAGCAAAGCATTGGAGACTTGATCGGGTACTCTGTTTCGGTGAGCATTTCATAGTGCTAATGTTCTCCAAAGATATTGCAGAGTCATTGCAAGCATTTTCAAGTAGGTCACTGTAACTCTTAAAATTATTAAAATCTATATCCCCTATGTTGTGACCCTCACAATTTGTGGCATTATGTGCATTCAAATCCCAACCCTGCAATGACAATGATTATCAAAGAATAAGTTAATACATCAAAATATCCACAAGGCATTGCCTAGAAATTCATTCCATTCAATCATTGACTAGCACTGAGATACTAAAATATACACAAATCATTAATAAAACAATAACATACAAATGAATGAGTAAAAGGCTTTGCTAAAACTATAACTACCACACTAAGTAATATAATTGCATTACGGATGTTATTTCTTGCAAACCCACAAGATTTTGCATGGTGAAAACTTAGAACCAAGTATAATGTTTATCCCGATTGGGAAAACATCCTATGGCATCCCTACAATTCTTGAGAAGGGTCTCAAACATGTTGCATCATTTGCTATCCACTAGGTACATAAGATCCTTGTAAGCAAAGTGAATAATTATACAAAATATTGAATGTTGAGAAAACAAATATTCATAACCTTCAAAAATGCACATTACAACATCATACATAATATCATTGAACAGAAGTCATGTTACCTCCAACCAACTGAATAGATTTTTGGTCCAACAGACATGGATAAAAGATACAGTGAAGGAAAGGCCTTATGAAGTAGAAGCTTATTTCACTCGCAACAAAACAAGGTTGCTTTTTTCTTTAAATAATTGAACGCATGACTTTGGTCGACTAATTCAATAAAAGATTAAGCTATACTATTTAAATCGTAATTGATGCAACTTAGATTTCCCCACCCCCACCCACCCTTCAAAATAATTTAGTCTAATGCCAAAAGCTTTTTCCAACTGTTTAATTAAGAGATTGTAGAAACTAATGTATTATGACTTCACAAGCTAAGAATATCATCAATTTGTTGAAACTTACAACTTCTTTCTAATCTTCTATTGTGTGCCAAATAGGACACACCAAAAGGGGGGCGTAGGAAACAAGGCCAATAGAATGATACATTAGTTAAATGGGAGTCACTATGGTAATAGAGAATCCAATGTAAACATAACTACAAGCTTTCATTTTGGTTTACACTGGATTCATTTTATATTTTATATTTTATAAATGTATTTTATATGAATCTACTTCATATAGTTTTCAGCCTTAGCATTGAAACTAAATTCAACAACCCTACAAGAAACATCAAATATGCCCAACACTACATGTAAACACCGCAAAACTGCAAGCATAGATCATTTATGTGACCCTTAGGGGCAAGACCTATCTCAATACATAAATCTAAAAATTACTTCAATTATAGTGGAAATATAACAACAACAAATCAGATCAAGTTTCAACAAGTGTGCTAAAACAATATGGCATTCAACCCCCACCGTCCTAATAAATCAGCATACTAAAATAGCCACGAAACTTGCTCAATACATGAGAAAAATCAGATCTACAATCACAAATTTAGGGCAGTAATGGTACACTTCATATTATCATAGTAATTAAGATAAAGTAGAGTACATGAGCTCATCCCAAGCTAGTACAATAAGCCCTTTCAAGTTTCAACTCATCCATACAAGGACTCTTCAATGCATCCTAAACACTAGCTAGGATATCCACAATCATTGTAAACCCTAACCAGCAATACAAAGGCCAAGCAAGGAATCCCACCAAGCTCTACAAGCCAATTCTTGGAGCTTACAAACAAGCCAACATTACACCAATTGCCAAACATCAAGATCTCCAACTTGCATCACACAAACTATCAAGGAAATTCATACACTTGCATCCTAGAACCTACAATACTCAACATTTGTATCTCACAAGCCAAGGAACCCTAGTGCTAGCATCCCACAAGCATTGATCCTTGATACAAGAGTAATATATGATCTTCCAAGATACTCCAACTAGCTAGCATTATACCAACTATCAACCTCTAAGAGAAAAAACAGTTGTTTATAACAAAGACACTCTCCTCCCTTGATATAGACTAAGGTGAGTTCTTTTCACCAAGTGCTCCTCAAAGCACATGTCACACTATGGTTTGTCCAACCCCCAATTTGGTCAACCATCCAAGCTAGGTGTCCGCATGTCAAGCACTCCTCCTCCAAGACAATGCACCCTTCAATCAATGGCTCCTCAACTCAAGCATTCCTCCTCACACTATGTAAGGTGGTTACATGCTTATAAGGACAAGCACCTAGCCTCCAAGTACCTAATGCCCTACTTCAAAGTGGTTGCTCCACACATGCCAAGTGCCCATCCTTCTCAACAAGTGCACCGCCCTAGAACTGATCCCAAGGCAAGCATACACCCAATCTAAGTTCTCCAAATGTAAGTTAAAAAGATAAACAAAGGGCCTAGGAGACCATGAGCCCTTCACATCCCATGAAGTGTTTGTAATGTCCCTTTCCCAGTGATGACTCCAGGTGGAGCAACTCAGTAGCCTATACTGATTCGCGTAGGCTATAGTCGGGAGAAAAAGGGAACAAAAGAATTATTTAGTGTCATTTACCAGAAAAGCCAAAGTTGAAAGGGACATTAAGTAATAAAGTGGAAAAAAAATGATTAAGTGACTTAAAAGAATAATTAAAGATAAGACTTGGGAAAAGTCACTTAATTAATTAAAGTGAATATGGAATTAGATGAGAAAAAGGAGAAAAAGGTGTTTTAAGTGACTTAAGTGATTATTAAGTCAAAACTTAAGGAAAAGTCACTTAATTAATAAAGTGAACGGGAAATTAGATGAGGGGAGTATAAAGAAGAAAAGTCGATCTAATTCACCATTATTGCAAATTATGATTGGAGAATTGATCTGAGAGGAGAAAACACACAGGTTCAAGCGAATCAGTGGAGGATTGTGGATTCCARGAGGAAGACACCAGTTGATTCRATTCGATGTTGGGAGAYACACCCTAGCCAATTAAGAAAGTCATACAGGTTTTCCATTGCTTCATCACAATTTCAACAGCAGTTTCAGCATGGATTCCARAGGAGGGAATCAGTCACAGAGCAGGTCGCTTCACCTGAARAGGCCTAGCAATTCTTATCCCTTCAAACCCAGTTGAGATCAGGGCAAGGTGCTTCCATTGAACCATCTAGAGCAGGTTTCTGAACATCCTAGCCACCAGAGCATCATATTCARGCARTGAGGGTTTGCAGTGGGTTTATCAGCAGCAGAGATAGTACAATTTATCAGATCTACTCATCTAGGGAGACATTGAGCCAAATTCCTCCCAACCCATTGGAGGAGGAGGCAAGGCGCCTCTATTGAGACAGTTTATAGTAGATTTCGATGGCGAAATCATCCAGGGCGACTTATCCATCCATTTCCAGCAGTTGCAGTGTAACTTTGTGGGTGAAAAGAAGGGAAAGAAGGTCGCCAGCCTTGGGGACTTAGCAGATCAGTAGATCCTTCCGACCCAGTTGAGCTTGGAGCAGGGCGCATCCAGTGAGTCAGTTTCCATCAGTTTTCGACTGTGGAATCCAGCAAATCCACCTTGCATGGCGCAGTTCCTTATGCATGCATCAGTTTTCCACATGCATGTCATCTTTTAGGCCTTGCATGGCACCGATCTATCATCACATGTAGTTTCTGGTACTTTTCTAGTTTATATCTTTGTATTTCCAACATAGATCCATTCATTGTCTTATCTATCTGAAACTATTTGATTACTATTTACATGCATGCAGTTATGAGTGAATTTTCGTACATGCATGTAGTTGTTTGTAATTGACTACTTAATCAAAATATCTAAACAAGCCATTCTACTCAAACAAACAAACATGCAAGCTTCGCATGAAGCTCAGAACTATTGAAACTCAATCAGAAACCCTTAACCGCATCTAGAATCCCAAAGAGTATCAGTTTTGGTAGCAGATAGTCAACAGTTGAGGTTAATATCCAGATCTAAGGATATTACAGTGGTATCTGAATACCAGCCTAAGGGTATTCAGTGAGAAGAAATTTCAGATGGAAAATCAATGGGATCAAGATTTGGAAAATCAATGGGCACAAGATGAGGAGTTTACAAATTGTTTGAGTGAGTATATGGTGCTTGGTGAGGCATTTTACACAGCCATGATATTCAAATAATTTTTCACCATCAAACATCTTGAGTGGTATGAGTCCCAATTAGCAGCGGATGAGGATTCCTTTAAAAGCATAGGGCAGAAATTGAAGGAGCATGAAGAACAGATTGACCTTTTGGATGAGCATGCACCTATTTATGATAGGGATGTGTGCAATGAGGATGATAGAGAAACAGTCTTTTATACACCATTAGAGTTGGCCTATGAGGGTAATGGCATTAGCATCTCTGATGGTCAAGATAATAGCCCATGTGATATAGTTTCCCAATCAATGTCAACATCTTATCAAACTTATGATGCTTATGACTATTTGGGTATGAGTACACCTAAGTATGATGAGGATGTGCGTGAGGAGGAGTTGGCAGCGAATGAGATACCTTGTGAGGTTGACCTCATTTCTCAAGAGGTGTTTTTGAGTGATGTTGGGCAGAGTCGTACAACAAATTTTGGGGCGTACTCTGATGAGGATTCCACAGTTGACCTTGGTAGCAGGAGTCACGAGGTAGCACTTCAGCGTGATGTGGATGTTTGTTCGTGTGAGTCACACAATTTGACAGGGCAACTGAAGGTTCACGAGGACATGATTGTGGCAGCCATGAGACACCTCGATGACACACATACATTGGTGGTTGATTTTTGTTGGAGGGTCACTATGGTGCAGGACAGCTTGAAAGGGGATCTTTCCCTTGTGGATTTCATTACACTCAACGAGGCCATGGTAGTGACTAGATCTAACTACCTACACCTTCTCACAAATAGGGATTATCTTCTCGCAGGTGGCATGTATGAGGGTGCATTAGAAGGGAAAGACCATGAGGTAGACAGACTTACCCATGAGCTGGTGAACACACAAGATTCCTTGGAGAACACACAGATGGTCCTTCAAAAATTTGAGTTATAGGTAGAGCAGCTTCGAGAGGAGTTGAGTCAGGCATCTCTTTCATCCATTTCAGTAGACAGTCAGTCATATACATCAGCCTTCTCTCAAGAGGTTGCCAGTGACATTGTCGAATTGATGGAGGAGCCTCATGTGATGGGTGAGCATGAGGGGCATTTAGACTTACAGGTGATTGTAGGGAGATATGACATGGAGATTTTTTAGGATGCACATGTGTTGCAGGAGCCACCACCTTTGGTAAGCTCCTTGATCGCTCATGATGAGACAGCTGAGCATACACTCATGGATTGTGGAGACACGTACATTTCGGGCGAGGACACATCCATTTGGGATCCAAGGTTAGTTGACACCAATGATGAGGACACGTTTATACAAGATCCAAGGTCGGTTGATACTCATGGATTAGTTGATACAGTGGTACATCCAAGATACAGGATGGTAACAAAGGACATAGGAATATGCAGTAGCATACAAGGGCATATAGTGATGAGCAGTAGTCTGCAGTGGCATGCAGAGATGTATAGTGGCGGACATGGGGATGCATTGGAGTGCAAGGCAAAGGCATACTTGATGAAGTATGGAGTTTCTAGTGGAGAGCATTCTGCTCCATTGCCGCAGTGTGTGGATTTTGGAGATCATATCATCAGCAGTTGTAGTACCTGTGATGATGGAGAGAGCATGGTTGACCATCGGTGTGAGGAGACACCTTTGGATGCGTATGATGGCATGGGAGTAGCCTAGAGTCCGAGTGACTGCTCATATAGTCCACCGGTGTGCATGGATGACTTCTTGGTCATACCCTTGGGATTGACCAATGTATGTGATACTTTCTAGTCGGGCATACAGTCGTGGAGGTTTTTGCAACCGTTCCTTGATGGTCTCCTCAGGTACAGCATGATATGGGAGGTGTTATCCACTGAGTTGCACTCGCTGAATTTGAAGATGAGCCGCCAAAGACTGAGCAGACATATGCTCAGAAGTCAAAGTTCACAAGTTCAGCCGGTCTTTTAAAAGACCACCTTTTTCCGCATTTCCATCATTGTAATAAATGACTTGAGCATGAAATATTGTAAAAGGCTATTGGCCACCTAAAACCTAGGTACAAGCATGTACTCTAGAGTGTTTTTTTTTACTTGTTAATTATTTTTTGCCTGCCTTTGTGGGCGATTAATAATTTCTAAGTTTTTTCACTCAGAGACTGACTCCAAAGCTGGAGTATGTGTTGGTGGTTAGGCCTTGGCATGGTATAACCAATGTCTAGTGTCTAAATGTATATAAGTTCATGCTAGGTCATGTCTATTGAGTCATATGGAAGTTGCGGCTAGGTTTGATAGGGTTTTTTTTATGTTTTAGTGAAATAATAAAATTCCCGCAAAAATTGAATTTTTTAATTGTAAGTCAATAAATTGTAAAAATATGGCATCAACCATTGGCAGATGTCATATTTATGCTCGTTTTCTAGTCCAGAGTACCATGTAAACCCCTATTTCCTTTCTGTCGAGGCAAAAAAGTGATTATTATCACAAAAAAATGAAATTTGCTCGAAAAATATGAAAAAGGGGTCATTTAATTAATTCCCTATTTTTTAGGGAAACTGGGGAACATGTTGGAAACATGTTTTTTGCTTGTCCCCAGTTGACTAGAGGCTTGGGCGAGTTTAGGAAAGTGGTAGGTGACTTCAACTGGAGTGACATAGGCGTGGAGGAGATCCCAATGAAGGGACTCGACCCCACTTGCTTAAGTGGCACACTTAGGAAGGATGGCACACATCCCAAGGCGGCCAACACTCACTTCACTCCCACTCACACTCACTTCACTCCCACACACCTACACTTCACCTCACTTCACTCCCTCATACACCTATTTAACTACCCTTCATCTCCTCTACACTCCACACATCTCCCACCTCACTAGTGCGCC
>JASDQU010275133.1:0-12522 GCA_032191745.1 Picea mariana
CTCTTAGATCGACATGCTCCTTAGCACAACACGCCAAACCATCAAATCATCGATGAACTTAAGGATAAAAATATAAAGTGGGTTGTGCAAGCACCCCTTTTTTTGCATTTTTTCACCAAGGTGTTATTTCCTAAGGGAAAAACACCCCTCTATCAAAAATATGTGCTAACATTAGGCTCCATGGGGGATAAATGCCGCCCTGCGAGGCTCTAAAAAATTCAGTAGTTTTAGTTCCTGTTATTAGGGCTATGGGGTCAACTACAAAACAAAAAGAAAAATAATAATTACAATGGTGTGAAAATGCCACTCATGGATCAAGCAAAGAACTTCTTCAGAAAATGCCCATTTACAGGGCCACCAAAAACTTTAGCACCCTCCAAATTCTACAACTTGTAAGTATTGTTTGAAAATACTTCAGAGATTCTGAATGGCCCAATCCATAAGGTGTCGAATTTACCGTGCAAGCCTTTGTCCTGCTGGGGCGCATCCCATTTGAGTATTAGATATCCCAACTGGAAATCCTCTTTTCTTACCTTCCTGTCAAAAGCCTGCTTGATCTTTTGTTGATGTTCATTTGCTTGTCCAACAACTGCTCTCTAGTCTGTTGCACCTCGACCAATTGTTGTATTCTTATGATCATATCATCAGGCTCTCCTTGGTAGTCTTGGAAGAATTTTTCCATAGGCAAGGAAAGATGAGAAGGAAAAATGGCCTCAACTCCATACACAAGCTGGAAAGGATAGACACCAAGAGACTTTTTTGTTGTCACTCTATCAACCCACAAATGAAAAATTGAGCCTTGAATCCCATGCTTTCTTGTTGTCTGATATTTATAAGGATCTTGTTAGAGGATTCTGCTAGTCCATTCCCTTGGGGGTAGTAAGGAGTAGAGTGGATCAAATCGATTCCAAATTGCTCACAAAACTAGAGCAATGGTTCATCCTTGAAAGATGCAACATTATCAGTGACAATCTTGTTTGGACAACCAAACCTTGCCATAATATCCTCAAGAAAACCAACGATTACTTTGTGGGAAGCACTCCTTATGGGGATGGCTTCTATCCACTTGGTAAAATAATTTTTGGAATTCAATATCAACCTTTGATGACCACTCGAAGAAGGATGAATTTCTCCAATAAAATCTAGGCCCCACTGTTGAAAGGGTCTTGAAGCTACCACATGCTTCAATGGAAAAGACTTGAGCTGCTAATTTCCGGAGAAATTTTGACACTTAACATAAGCCCTTATCTTTGCATAGACATCGGTGAATAGACTAGGCCAAAAATATCCATTCCTAAGAATCTTATAGGTTGTGGTCCTCTAGAAGTGATGTCCCCCACATAAACTGTCATGAAAATCAAACATAATCTTTTGGGCCTCTTGTGGGTCTAAAAATCTCAACAACACTCCTAGAGGATCTCTCCAATACAAGACTTTATCAATAAGATAGTATCTAATTGATTTAAGCTTTAAGGCTCTTGCCTTGTTCTTATCCATACCATCAGAAGGTTGCAATTCTCATAGAAAAAATATAATGTCTTTGTACCAAGTACATCCTACCAATGGGGGGCTGACTTGTGGTCCTGTATTAGACAACTCAGATTGCTGATTTTCTGAGCAAGTGTTAATGAAATTAACCCCCAAATCTTTGCAATTAGATTAAGCCAACAACTTAGCTAAACCTTGGCCTTTAACCAATTTGGTGGGCTTTATTTCAAGATCAAATTCGAGGATTTTGGCAATCCACTTGCTGCTTCTTCCATCTATGTCAGGCTGAATGAGAATATCCTTTACAGAAGTTGAAGGGACATATGAAATTACCTTTGAATGCGGAACATATACCCTGAAATATTTGAGGGCTTTAACCAAAGCATAGGCCTATTTTTCCTTGATATCATATTTTATCTCAACATTTCTCAACGCCCTACTGAAAAAGGCGATAGGTTGCTCTAACCCTTCAACATTTTTCTGTAGTAAAACAACTGCTACTGTGTCAAATGAAGAAAAGGAAAAGATCAAGAAATCTTTGGAGTAGTCAGGACTGATGAGAACAGGTTCTTCGGTCAAGGCCTTCTTTATTTGATCAAAATAATTATGAGATTCAATAGTCCATTTGATTTCATTCCCTTCCTTCAAGATGGATGTAATATGCTTTACCAGTTCAACAAAGATAGAAACAAACCTTCTCAAAAAATTGATCTTCCCCAAGAATGACTGGACTTATTTCTTGGATCTAGGGAGTGACAAGGTTTGGATAGATTTTACCTTGTTTGAATCAATCCTGACCCCCTCATTTGAAACTGTATGCCCTAGTAATTTTCCCTCCTTCATGGAAAACAATGAATTTTGGGATTTATGGAGAGACCATACCTTATGCATTTCAAGAACACCCTTCTTAGATGATAACAATGCTCTTTATCAGATTGTGAGAACATTATTATGTCATCCAGATATATGACTACAAACTTGTCCTTCTCTCCAATAAAGGCTATGTCCATGGCTCGCTAAAAGGTCACCCCTGCATTCATCAATATGAAGGGAATATTAGCATACATGAATGTACCCCAAGGAGTAGTGAAGGTTGTCTTCTCTCTATCTTCAGGCAGGACAAAGATCTGATTGTAGCTAGAAAATCCATCAATCATGGAGATCCTAGATGCACCTGTCACCCTTTGCAATATGTGTTCCATATTTGGCAAGGGGTAATTATCCTTCTTGGAGCTTCTATTAAGGTTTCATAAATCGACACAAAACCCGATTTCTCCATTCTTCTTTCTCACTGGGACCAGGTTGGCTACCCATTTAGAATATCTCAAGGGGATAATGATCTGGGCATCCAAGAACTTTTTTACCTCCCTCTCCATAATAGGCAACAACATAGGATTTATTTGTCTCAATTTTTGCCTAAATGGTTTGGCCTCTTCCTTCAATCGGATCTTGTGTTCAATGACACTTGTGTCATATGTTATGAGATTCTCATATGTCTAGGCAAACACATCCGCAAACTCTTTTAACAACTTAGCATATTCAACCCTTTGTTCCCTTGATAAGCTACTTGACAACTTGAAAATTTTTGGATCCTTCTCTGTGCCAACATTGTACTCAGCTACATTAGCATCATCAGTTGAACCTTTACCCTTCACTGCCACATCAGTCTGGTCAAACAGTCTTTCCACAGGAACTAGTCCCTTTGGAATATGATTGCTAGGAAACTGAACAATATGACGATTAGAAATTTTGTTTAGAAAAATATCAGCATGAGGGTCACTTTCAGAATCATGATCTTGATCAATATGTAATGCAAAGAACTCATCAACAATCTCAAGGAATGTTTTGATCTCATGATCATCCTCAAACACTTTCCAATGCTTGACATTGTCAGGTATAGAGGGTCTATATTTCACTTCTACATCATACCTGAGTTTAGGTGGTAGAGGGACTCTGAAATTACTTGCTGAGACAGCCAAAGAATCAACCATGGCATTCTCTTCTCTTGGAATAAATGAAATGTTGAAAGCTAAGAAAATACTATCAACCAAGTCCCACACTTCATTTCTATAAGCTCTTAGCCTAGGGTGCTTAGCTTGATAAATATTTTTGATCCGACGGACAATTAATTTAGCATCCCCAAATACTGATATCTCTTCAATCCCCATGTATTTCGCATCCCTCAAACCCAAAACAAGAGCTTCATACTCTACCACATTATTGCTAGTCTCAAATTCTAACTTGTAGAGAAAAATATATAGTCTCTTGAGTAGGTGAAACAAAGACCACTCCAGCACCAACACCCTCTCCAGAAGAGGCTCCATTAAAAAACATCTTCCAAACAGAGGTGATGGGGGGGAAATATTCACAAAGAGTAATGGATTGTTTTCTGATTTCAAGAGTAGGTTCAGGAACATCAGTGAGTTGCAATAAACTGGATCCCAAATCGATATCAAGTGCGAAAATAGGATGGTTGGTGGGGTTTGCTTCATCACTAATAATGTAGGCCAATTGGGCTTTCCTGTACAGTCTTCTATGCTCCCCACCAAACACAAGAATGGTAGAATATGTGAGTTCCATATGCACGGTTCCTCCAAGTCTTTTTATCCAAGATCTTGACAATATCATGCCAAACTTGGGGGGTGTTATCACCCTAACAATTTTTATCGGGATCTAAAAACTTTTGAAGTTTAGCGAGACACTATACCATAGTAGAGGCACGATAGTTCAGAGCGCTTGGCTATATTCCGCGACGTATGAACGAATGTAGCAGAAGTGGGAAGGGAGTAGCTCGACGGGCTGTCAATCTTGAAGAATCTCAGATCTACGGTCGAAGCCTACATCGGACAAACAAATAGCATGGAATTTAACATTGCGAAGGCAGACCAGAGAAAACTACTTTGGTTTCGACGGGGAACGCGTGGCGCTCTTACACACACATCGGGGGAGACGACAGATTGACCAAAACCACTTTTCCTATGGCCCTGATGTCACGTGGTTCAAAATTTCATGTCGATAGCTCGCCGGGAGGATGGTGGTTGGTCAGATCACCTCACATCACCGGTCCAGGTACTTTCCTGGATGACGTACCAAAAAGACACCACCGCATAAAACTCGAGGCTCATCATTTGAAGTGTATTGATGAAGCATGGCACACCAAGGTACTGTGACAGTAATTCATGAGCAAAGTACACAAACCATCAAATCTCAGATATGAATCATTTTATCCTATTCTGGGAAATTATCATCTTATGCGTAAGAAAAACAAGCTCGTCCTGTGCTCCTAAATTTTGTAAACTCAAAGGGTGGCCAAATCAAGGTCTCTGCGAAGTCCGGAAGGCATGGATAATGCTCGTCAAATGGTGTCTGGCGTGACTGGGTTCTCAGGTAAGGTACCAGGTAGGTCAATAAGTAAGAATGAAAGATGGGTCTTGCAGATGTTGGCAACTAAATTTCATACCGAACCTAAAACTGAGACAGAGTCAGGAGTAATATTAAACCCCGTTATGATGGATCTTGTCATAAATGAACAAACAGACAACACCTGCCACCCAGTTGCAAAGAAGAAGAGGAGCAAAAGGAGGAAATTAGAGGCCAAAACCAAGATGATAGAGAGCGTCGGGGAAAATTTCGATTGGTGGAGTACCCTGGAGGAGGAAATTTCCAAGCTGAGGTGAATACTTAGGTAAAATTTTGGTGTATTTCAGAATTTTTTGGACAGATGTCGGCTTAAGAGAAGGGAGTCCTGATATGACATACTGATTACTAACGGTCCCTTTAAATAATACAACTGTTCTTCCTTTTTGTAACTTGTATATGTTTTTAGAATTATGAGGAAGTCGGAATGTTTTAAATTCCATATGAAATTCCTCTATATATGCTTGGCCTCATGAGTATAGAAGGCATGGAGAAAAGAGGATCTTGCCCTCTGTGCAGGAAAAAATTATAAATCTCTGGGGCTAGAATGAATACATGGGTGTAGAGGCAGATTTTGGGACTTTTTATGAAAAGATTCTAATTGATGGTGATATGAGTCTCGTTTTCTCTCATAGTGTGTGATTCCTGTTATTCTTTATTTTCATTTTACTTTCTTCTGTCTAAATTGAGAAACTAAAATTCTAGAATTCATTATTCAATGCTCTCGGCTTGGCGATTTAGACTATTTTCATCTCTTCTAAACCATTTCAAAATTCATTACTATAATGCTCTGATAATAGTTGTGTGTTTCTTTTCTTCTGATACCATCCAAAATTTTCAAGCATAAACTCAGAAGTCACTTTCTCATTTAGAATTTTCCTCTTGATTGTTTTCATGATTTGGAAATGCATCCTACATTCTTGACCCCATAGCCCAAAGGTCATCTTCAGCTCTTCAACAACTTTATTAAAACCCCAAAACAAACCAATTCTAGCCACCAATTTCCATAGATGTATCAAGTGACACGAGAGAGCCCTCTATGAGTTGAGAAAGCTAGTGCCTCAACTCTAAAGCTGGTTGAAACAATTACCTTTTTCTTCTGTTTATTCAGCCAGACAAAATTTACAGAGTGCTAACATTCTGGCGCCGTTGCCGGGGACGAGATTTAAAAATTTTCCTTGGGAAGAACGACATGGTTGAGTTCTAGGGTCTGAGAGTGGCAGACACTTAGGCACACATTGGATGTATTCCTACTCTGGCGACTCCGCTGATAAAAGAATCCTGAATTTCCAAGAGGTGACCCTGCTCTCAATACTTCAAGCGCGAGACAAAAACTTCGCTCAAAGATGAAACCCCTTGAAAGGGGTAAGGAAGGGCATCATGAGGGAAAACAGGTACTCAAAATGGGACCTTTTACAAAGCATTTTACTTTTCATTTTAAGTTTCCTCTGCTCCTTCCTTGAAAATGCCAAACATACTTTCTTTTACCTATTGTATCTTAATAATGATCATGAAAGACTTAAAATTATATTTCCTCCTCTATACGTTGCACATGCATACCCTCACCTTGTTGTTGGTTCTGATAAAAAGGTTTCACCCAGGCCACACAATGACAATGACCAAGTTGATGAATACCACAAGAATCAGACCAATGTCTCTCCCACTGTTCTTGGCCCAACACCCCCTAAGGCCCAACATAGATATATACCCTTAAATCTACCCCAAACCCTTCATGATTTCCCTCCAAATTACTATGAGTTCCTACCTATGTTCGATGGAGAATTGGGTATCATATCTGCTGAAAAACACATTCAAGGGTTTGAGCATTTTATAGATTTGTTCGAGATTGACCACGATGATGTGTGTATGAGATTTTTCTCTCAATCCTTGAAAGGAGACACCAAACACTGGTTCAAACACTTACACCCAGAAACCATCAGCTCATGGGTGGAATTGAAGAAGGTTTTTTTTTAAATTTTGGGGCAAGGAGAAATCCTTAGAGCTGCAACTCATTGAGTTTTACGCCTTGAAAAGACACAACAATGAATCTATTTCTGTATTAAGTAGAAAGTTCTCTAGCGTCTATTATAATTTGTCCAAAGAAATTCAATCCTCTGAAGTTGCTGCCATGCTCCATTATGCAACTGCTCTTCATCCAGATTTTTCTTTCCTCTTGATGAAAACAAGACCTTGGTCCTTACAACAAATGTTTAGTGATTCTCAGGACGTTCAACACAAAATCCAAGCATGTAAACAAACCCAAAATGAGGGGTTGAATGTTCAAGGACATGAAAGTGAATATGAACAGAAAATAGTTGATTGGAATCTTGAGCATAGAATTGACAATATCATAGGTCCTCTTGAAGTTTCCAATGCTAATGATTTTGCAAAAAATTACATCCCACTTGTTGAAAGAGGAGGTGTTGATCCATCCCATGATGAGCAGAGGGCTGATCGTTTTATGTATTCATTTGTAGATAGTTAAGAATATGAGTGTAAAAAGCAGCTTGTTTAAGAACAGGTTGATGTTCTAAGTTTGTTCTTGTTAGATGACATGGCATATGTTAATGATTTGCCTATATATGATGAATACGATGGTTACGATGTTGACCCCCTGGAACAATCAACCACATGGTCTCTATCAGAAAATGTTCCTTTTCAACAGTATAATGAAAGCAATCAGGCTGCATATCACAATTACAAAGAAGAAAGTATTGAATCAGCTAAAGAGAATTCCTTACCTCTATGCTTTTTTTCTTTCAAATTGCTGAAAGAAAATCCTAAAATCATCATCAAAGAAAAAGAATATGTGCTTATGCAAAGCCACGCTAGATCAATGGAGCAGAATGACAATATGTCACAACATTCTTTTCATGCGCTTGAAGACCCTATTGCTTGCGTTGAAATACAACCATATGTTGGCAATGGAATTGAAGACGGTTTCAAATCAGGTAGGACAACCCTACCATTATGTTTTTCTTCTTTAGAATTATTGAAGAAAAATATTTGTAGTATCTCAGGACATGGATCCTCCAAGCATGAATGGAGTGGTGATGATAATTCTATGGACAATCACATAAAGGATCATGTCAGCTCAGATTTGCAGTCTATGTTCAACTATCAGCCTGAAAAGGAAGAAGAAGTTGCTGCAAAAATTATTGTTCAAGGTCATTTTCTCGATCCTAAAATCAATATGGATTCTCAACGTGAAAAGGTGTTTCAGAGTATTTTCTCTTCCCTTGAGAATGACATCGTGGTTAAATTTTTAAGCAACATAGACATGGATGAAGATTCTGAAATTGCACATATGGAAGTTTCCAACAATAAATAAACAAATGACATAGATGAAGCAGTGTATGCCATTTGTCCATCAGAAACACATAAAGATAATGAAGAGGCAGTGGTTTTATTCAAGTCATTTGAAAATCAGGGTTTTGAAAATTGATCTGTGGGGGCTCTAGATTGTGAAGTAGTGCATGAGCAGGAAATTATTTCTATTTATTCACTGGAAAGTCAAAGTGGTTGTCCTCAAACAAATTTCCAGAAATTTAATGAAACCACATCAGAGTTGTTTGATGAACAACAGGATAGCCTTGGTGCATATTATATGGCTGTCATATTTGAAGATGTTCAAGAATATATGAATATTTTTGTTGATATGCATGGCCAAGCAGACAAACCTATCGTCGCCATTTCATTCAAAGATGTTATCAGAACAAAAGAAATAGAGCAAAAACAACTAACACTAATGAAAGATACTTGCCTTTCAGTTTTTGCTCATCAGGGAGAAATGATTTTTCATGATTTTTAAGATTCGATGGCCATTCTATTACATTCTTCAGTGAAGGATGAATTTTCTTCATTCATAAACTCAGATTTTGGATTCAATTTGTTTTTTCAGCCGCCATCCTTTACATTTTTCTACCAGCTTGAGAAAAATGTGAACAAAGGAAAATCAGGAAGCCAATTACTTGATTGGCTGCATTGGCACTTTTGCATCACTTGAGAGAGTGGTCATCCCAACAGTTTTAGGGTAGGTAGGGATGTGAAAATAAGCTTGTTGGTCAAGAATTTTCCAGTTTGAGTTTTCTAGCACTAGATACAATCAGTTTTCAATAATGCACTTGGACGTCCCCCATGCAGTTGGAAGCAGTGCATAGAGCTTGGTAGGAGCAGGACACACACATGTTTTGGGGAACAACCCCATGGACCAGGCATCGGGTCTACGAGTTCTTTGCTACCTTTCTAGGAGGATAGCATCCCCAGTTGGAGCCAATGTTATCACCCTAACAATTTTTATCGGGATCTAAAAACTTTTGAAGTTTAGCGAGACACTATACCACAATAGAGGCGCGATAGTTCAGGGCGCTCGGCTATATTCTGCGGCATATGAATGAATGTAGCAGAAGTGGGAAGGGAGTATCTCTACGGGCCATCGATCTTGAAGAATCTCATATCTACGGTCAATTCCTACATCAGAAAAACAAATAGCACGGAACTTAACATCGCGAAGGCAGACCGGGGAAAACTACTCTGGTTTCGACGGGGAATGCGTGGCGCTCTTACAAACACATCGAGGGAGACAGTGGATTGCCCGAAACCACTTTTTCTATGGCCCTGATGTTATGTGGTTCAAAACATCATGTTGATATCTCGCGGGGAGGATGGTGGTTGGTCAGATCACCTCACATCACCGGTCTAGGTACTTTCCCAGATGACGTACCAAAAGGATGCCGCCGCATAACTAACTCGAGACTCATCATTCAAAGTGGATTGATGATGTGTGGCACACCAAGGTACTGTGATAGTAATTCGTGAGCAAAGTACACAAACCATCAAATCTCAGATATGAATCATTTTATCCTATTCTGGGAAATTGTCATCTTATGCGTAAGAGAAACAAGCTCGGCCCGTGCTCTTGATATCTGTAAACTCAAAGGGTGGCCAAATCAAGGTCTTTACAAAGTCCAGAAGGCATGGATAATATCCGTAAAACAGTGTCTAGCACGACTGGGTTCTTAGCTAAGGTACCAGGCAGGTCAATAAGTAAGAATGAAAGATGGGTCTTGCAGATGCCGGCGACTAAATTTCATACCGAACCTGAAACTGAGACAGAGTCCGGAGTAAAATTAAACCACGTTATGAGGGATCTGAAAAAGTTGGTATGTTAAGTGCAACCCGACGACTTTCCATTATCCTTTTTGATTTTTTCTAAAATATATTAATGTAGCTGCTGTGGGAAAATGGCTACTTGAATTATGCTGTTTCTTGAATGTTTGGATATTTTAATAATAATAATTGTGTACTTGAATAGATTGTGTACTTTGGTTTATTTGTGTAGAGGATTTCAGTTATGTTTAAGAATTTATAATTTAACTGTAAATTAAACAAATAAGGGATGATATCATTGCAGTAGATTAACTTGGGAGTAATTTTTTTCCTTCGAGTGTTTATTTCTGGAGGTTTTCCTGTGATGTGGTTTTAAATTTCTGGTCAATTTAGAGCTCTGGTGGATTTTTTGAACATCTGGGTTGGTTTAAAATGGGACAAAACTTATGGGATAAGATTCTGAAATGCATGGAACTTTGATTGTGCTAAACTCAGACTATCCCTAAAAATCTGACTGGATTCAAGCCTATTTTTTTGACTGAAAAACAAATATATTTGCTACATGTTTAACCTACTCCAATATCATTTACTAATTGACTAGTTTGATTAAACATTTACAAAAAAAATTGTCCATCATTAAACTAGTAAATTTTTTAACTTGAAAAATTAAATGCTATTTAACATTATTACTAACCATATCTAAATACATTCGAGAGCGATGACAAGTAGCTAGTGATTATATATATTATTTTTCAGTTTCATTAAGGGAATTTTAATTAGGTATCTTATATGAAACTAGTTAATTATTCAAAGATATTTACAAAAATTTATATGAAATTAATTAAATATTTTTATTTTTTTAAGTAAAAAAGAAATTAGGATTTTTATTATATATATATACAAAAATACATTCAAAATATTGAGGAGTCTCTTGAATTGGAAACTAGATTCTTGGCCTGGTATTTTAGAGTATCTGAGTTTTTCATTATTAGTTTATCTAGTTTTCTACTATACTTAATCACGAAAAGACTTCATCTTATATGTAGTTTTAGATATTACAAAATTAAGATTGAGGATAAGAAACATGAGCAATAAACCAAAAAACAAAATATCTGAACCATTCAAAAAAGGAGAACATAAGAGAACCCGAGCCTGAATCCTTCATTTTGTGGCCTGGTTACACTGCTCCGAGATTGGTTCCTCTTTAGGTCGCTTGCTCGGTTTTGATGGGTCATCCTCCAACCGAATTGGGCACTCCTTGGTTCCCTCCTAGCTAGTGGTGCCCTCTGGTTGACTTTGCAACGACCCCAAGTCTTCCTTTCTCCTTTCGTGGAAACGAATCCCAAATTGAGCTTTAAAAAAAAGCTCGAATTTAGCCTCAAGAATTCGCACCGCATGTAGAGTGGCTCTATTTTGTTCCTGCTACTGAGCCACTTCCTGGCCACCATAGCCTTGGTTAACCAATATGTTTCCACCAGACATAAATATTTAGTGTCTCGGGTTCGAGATTGACCTAGGTCTGTAACTCAATTCTCGGCTTCCACCAAAATTTCCTCATCTGAGATTGTCTTACACTTCTTAAGAACCACCTCCTACACAGTGGTCACGACTCACTTTTCCACTTTCGAGTAGAGGTTGTGTAATCAGTTTCTTGCCTCTCTAGCAACCTTCATTTCTCTGGTTATTACCATCGGGTTTGTTGGCGTTTGTAGCTCCACATCCCCTCTTTTCTACCTGGGTTGCCTATAAATGCTAGTTGACCGTGACCCTTCATGGTGTCTTTACTTCGAGTAGGTTCAATATCACTAAGTTGATGCACAATCTCTAGCTTTGGCCACCCCTGGAATTTGGGTCCATCGTCTGTGTTATCACCCCAGGAGGAAGGATTCTCCCTCCTTATCCCAATCTGAATAGAGAGGAGTGAGCGACCTAGGGTGGCAGAGCACCCATGGACCAAATTTCTCCTGACCTCTTACAAGCACCACCACTCACTCGAGGACCTGTATTCGACAACTCAAAGATATAAGCCCAAATTGGAAATTTCCTTATTCATTATGCCCAACCGCTTCCATTTAACATTGGGCCTCAACGTCATCCTCGATTCTCATCCTCGCCTCCTCTTCTTGTCACGAGTAACGAACTTAGTCCTTCTCCCATGAGCCCAATTCATTCCTCGCCTCCTCATTACCTCATATGTACTGGCAGGGTATGCCATGAACATGTTCTCATCTAAACGATACACCATTCCAACCACATAACCGATCTTTCGTACCTCCATTACCTAATGTAGCATCCCACTAAACTAACTATCATCTTTTCAGTGTAATCACCATCTGTATTGACTAGTGTCCAGGCATGTGTCGACCGATGAATAGATGTAGAAGGGAAACAACGTTTAATTCGATGCGTGGGTAGATGGCATCCCCACATGAGAGCCATTGGCCCCTACAATTGTCACCTCATATGGGAAGAAATTATATATATATATATATATATATATATATATAT
>JASDQU010275139.1:0-14243 GCA_032191745.1 Picea mariana
GGCCTCCCTTTTCTGTTCTGTGTGTGAGGTCTCCAGAGTGCGGCTCCTATTTGGTGTAATAGGGTGCCACCTTCTAGCTGCGGCCTTCCTCCTTTCAGCTGCTTGGAGCTTTTTGGGTTGCTGCCACCTTTTTGTTGTGCCTTCTGGATTGTCAAACAGCAGACTTCTATCTCTGCTGCGTGGAGAACCTCCTAGTCAGCGGACCTCTTGCTAGGGTAACCTTGTGGGATGCCTTTTGCTGAAACACCCAACAGTTCAGTTCTGAGATAAGGGTTTATACAGTCCAGTTTTCAGAGTCTCTTGGGTAAGGGTTTTATTGTGTGAGGGTTTGGGCATTCATAACCTCTGTTGGGATTGAGTTTTCCTTCCTGTGGCCCTAGAGCTTGGTGGCAAGAAAGTTCTTTCATTCTTTGGCATTGAGATCCACTATAGATCCTTGAACTGAACCTTTGTCTGAGCATACTAAATTGGCCCTACACCTCTTGTGGTTACTGTGCTATCTTCAAGGTAAGGTTACTGTACCAGGTATGTATCTTACTTATCCTTTTTGGATCTGGTTTGATTTTATTACAGAACTGTCTAACCTAGCTGGCATTAAGTAGATCTGAAGAAATGTTTTGAATTCGTAAGTTATTCAATGGTGAAATGATTAGACTAAATAGTTAGATCTAAAATCTGTGTTTAGTCTTATTGATCTATTGTAGTCTTCAGATCTGTTTCACTACTACATTAGATCAGTGTCCYATCTCTTTAGATCTGAGTTTCTATTCATAGTTGATCAGAGTTTTCTCTACAAGTTTATTGCTGTCTTTCTATGTGTTCTATCTCTGATTGAGTTATAGATCTAACTGTTTTGATCTCTGAAATTTAAAGATACTACCGTTTTGCAAAATTACCCTAAATCTAACAGTTAGACACCAAACRTATAATCTCCCCACCATTAAACTACTAGGTTATCATTGGATCAATCAAAAAATCCACACATCACTTTGTTAGGTGCAACATGATACCCTTCATTTAGGGTATGGTGGAAGGACAAGAAATTGTTTCTTGATATGCCATTCTTTTACTAACTACTGTCACCCAAACATGATTTTTAAAACAGTTTCAACAAGATTTGGACAATGCAAAATCCATGTCTAGCATAGAACAAGATGTTGAAAAACAAATGGTTAACCAACACTAGTTAAACAGAAAGGTTCTCCTTTGGACATTGTTAAACGGTTGCACTATAGTTAAGGTTGCAAAGATTAAAGAACACAATTTGATTGCACCTTCTATCATGAGGAGGAATGCTTCTTTCCATTTATTTCAATATTGTCCCGAGACCAGCCCATTTTGGACCTTCTTTTCTTGACTAGCTCTTGGTTTCTTATTCATGCCTCTAGCTTGTAAGTTGTCCCTTTTGGATGTTGCATATTGTTGGATAGGAATTTTATTATGTCTTAGCAAATGGCTAATGTCAAAGTCCTCTTGGCTATTACGATGTGTGATCAATAAAGCAAGACAACATAGTAAAACTTTTGTGCTTCCTAATCTAGTAGTACTGATAAGAGTTTATTTGGAAGCGAGTTTATTTGGAAGCAAGTAATCCAGCGATTGAGATGTTGAGAGCATTTTATGAGTAACAATAATTTATTTTTTGAGCATTAGTGGGTGCCTCTTGAGAATATGTGCCAATAGATGACTTCATTCAACATCCCATTCATTCTTAGTAGCATTCTAAGGTCACTTGGTAATTAGACTAAAGCTATGGACGGTTTCTCAAAATTTTCTCTTTAGGACACTAGTTATACGAAACGATTAGACGACGACATTCATGTCGATTTAGTGCCTAGTGCCACCGATACACCCTCAGTGAAAAAATTTTGTATAGAGAAAGAAAGAAAGCAACCCTAATAATGTCCATAAATGATATAATTCCAATGGGACTCAAAATTACACGTTATAACGATGATGTAAAATGCCCCAGACATCTCCAAAAATCTAAAATATAGTTTAATGAAAGCACAAAAACAAAAATAGCAATACAAATAGGTAAACCCAATTAGGTATGTTCTAGACAATGAAGAATACATCCACCCTAAGTGAGGGGAAAAGAGAAGAAGAACATGCACCCCTCAAAGTAGATGATGTTAGTTAGACCACAAACAAAAGGCCAGGAAAGGAAATAGATCCTTATCTACATCAAAATGAAAGGAAGAGGTTGTTGTCCCATCAACCACCATGAGAGCACCAATGTTCGTCCTAATGATATCATATGGACAATGGCTTGGGCTAAGTAAGGTAAGTTGGACAATCTTGAGGGGAAGCCTAATGCTCTCGTTGAAGATCTCTAAACATCCAAGGTCAACAAGTCCTTGATGGAAGAGAAAAACCCACTGATAAAGCACTTGCTACGAAATCCAACATGGGAACAAGAGGGGGTGGAAAACCCCCTAATTCAAGGGTGGAACTAACATGTCTAAGTGACAACTCGTGGCATACCTGGATAGTCTCAATGGGCTAAAGTCATCTTGAGAAGTGGGGCACTACAAGGCTATTCTCATTAGCTATCATATAGAAAGTTGAATTCTAATTCTAATTCAATACAATTTGAGAAAAAATAATCGTGTTGGAAAAATCCAATTTGAAAAAAAAAATGAAAGTATACACATCATTCATATGAAAAAACATAACAATTATATTTAAAATTTCTTGAAGAACATGTATGAAACTGCTCCCTACAAAGAGAGAGACCTCATAATACACCTTATTTACTGAATATTTTGAGGTCATCATATTATAATTCAAAGTGCATTTTAAAGGTTATTGTTTTTTGTCATATATGAATTTTGTGAAGTAGGAATCAAATTTGAAGGGGGACTTGGCCAAATCTAATTCTAAACCATTTTTTTGGGGGAAAATCCCAATGCAACTAAATTTCTCTACTATGTATCGCAAGCCCCGACTTTTGAAGATAACTTGCCTCTTGATAGAGAGAGAAACACCAATGTTCAAAGTGACAAAAAATATAGCAAGGGTTCCTCCCAGTTCTCTATAAGAAAATGAAATCTTACTAAAGTGGCATATCCCTATGATGGGATTTCATTCCACATTAACACTTTCTTTCTTTCTTCCCTCCTTCCTTCCTAGACCTCCTACTAAATAGGACAGCTAAAGATAAAGTGCTCCTTGGAATCCACCTCTTAAACAGAAGAATACCTGCAAATCCTATATGCCCACAAGATGTGCTTATCAATATCAACAAGCAATTGGAGAGAACAAAACCTCAATTGGTAAAGATGAATCCTCAACCCATCTAATTGATGTTGCCAAAGATAACCTAAACAATCAAACAAATTATCAATCTTCTACAAGAAATGCTCAACATAGAAGGCCATCTTAGGGCCCAATGGACACTGTGAAAATATATTTGGAAGCACCAACACTCCAACACAAATAGACACATCGCCCTTACATAGTCATCACTGGGATGATTGTCTCAATTTGAAAGTAGGACACCGAACACCCAAATAAGGGTAGGCCATGGCAACCTAAATCATCCCCGCCTTGAAGGAGAAAAAAAGACTTGATAAAGAAAATAACCCTAAATAGCTTTTGCAGACAACGCAATAGTTACACAATGCTTCATATGTTATTGTTGTGATTCTTGAATGCATGTATTGCATTGCGAATTTGCATTTGGTCTTTAACATCATATGGCATGTCTCTTTCTGTAAATAATGTGTCATCGATTCATCATCCAATTAGTGTTCAAATGTTAAATCTTTGTTGTTTTTATTCTATGAAGAGATACCAAACATCATTACAATATTATAACACTTGCTCCTTTTCACCCCTTTTCAACATCTACTAAATTGGTACTAAATCATCATTATGACACTACTGAAGCAAGGGTTGAAGTTAGAATGCATTGACAAATGTGAAGAAAAGCTAAGGTATGATCATTACAAAGTTTAATTCATTCATTGCAACAAACAAAAATGGAAATGAAAGGAACAAATATCATGACAATTARTCAAAACATACCTTTAGATCAAACAAACAGTTTAAGCAACACAGAAAAAACCTCAAGGGAAGAAAAGTGATGATTATCACAGGCAAAGGATTGATTAATATTATTCGATGAAGTAAACTATAAAACCAACATAGATCCCTACAAATCTATTAAGCACAGAGAGGAATCAAAAGGAATTGAGATGCAACTTTGTTGATGCTTACAATATTGCGAGCTAAGATGAATCTACACTAGTGTATCTATGCGTATACATGCATGTGTGTGTATTAATGCTTGGTATTCTTTCTTCAAAAATTACATTATGTATTTTAATTTTTTATATTTTGATTTATAAGCATGGACATGACATATCTCATCCATATTGGGTTGTTATTTTTTAAGTTTTTTTAACTTTATATTGGGCCAACATAATGCCACATGTCACGACAGTGTGAGGCACGTACATTACACACCTCCTTCATGATGGAATATAGAATGCACCATGCTTCCTTTGTTGCAAAAATTACTGACAAAAGAAGGAAATGAAGGTGTGATTTCTCTAAGAGAGGATTTGCCCATTGTCTCACCCACAAGAGGACACAAGTCTCAACTCTTATGGGAAGCTCCTTGGACAAACTCCATCAAGAAGCTCACTTCCTTTTTTCCCTCGAACATGTCTATTGGTGGCAGCAAGCAACAAGCAAAGATCTGGGATACTTTTGATACTAGATCAATGAGACAATAGACCTCATATCGAACCTCCACGAGAAAACCTATCCTTATGAGGCATTTGAGGAGTTCCAATTCCTAATCTCAACATAGATCTCACCCCAGCTCTCTGCATAAGCCAATGGCTCTCCCACTTTAGGCATCAACCGTCATAACCAATTTCTTTCTCATAACCACAATGTTCTTGATGCATGTGTTTGAAGCAACAAAATTAGTTTACAAAAAGCAACTAAAAGTAACAAAGTAGACTACATAAATTCCAATTAGATTTGTGAACTTAAAGAATATTTTTCCCTCACAATCCCAACCTATGAATGTAGTTTTTAATTTCATTTGTATCATTTGAAGAACCACATTTTACACCAACATAAATTCTTAAATCAATGACAAAATCTAAGAAAAAACAAGATGTTCCAATCATTTAAAAAAATTTAAAACCAAACTTCTATGTGTGACAAGGGACTTTTATATTGGTTTCTTATTTGACAAACTTATAGTTGTGGTCTATGGCTTTATTTACTCATACACTCAACTTTACAATATTTTCATGTATTTTATAAATAATAGTGATGGGCATGCATTTTTCCTACTAGAGATGCATTATGTTCTCTTATCTTTTGCTTTATGGATTTTATCATGTGCCTTGATCCAACGATGCACAAATTGAAATCCCATAGTTATAACACCCTTGTCTATTATCATGAGATGCAAAGATTAACGTAGTGCAAAACCTATTAGGGTATTTTGAGAGTTTATTTGTAATATTTTGAGTAAACTCAAAATTAATTTCAATCACCATACAACAATGCTTAATATTGACTTTTAGGTGGCACAGGCCAAAGCTCAACCATAACTCTATGCTTATTAAGCACCCAAATCTCACAATAACTTTGGAGATCTGCACCAACATCTTGTATACTATTGTTAACTATTATAAAGTAGTATTGATGCATGGAACATCACATTAGATAGCAATGCTCAAGGTTAACATTAACATCAACCTTCAAGATGACATTGATACCAAGATATCTTGATCACAATGCAATTAATCAACATGTTGAGGCATAAAATATTCCATAACTGATAAACAATACAAGGCAAATTTGTTCCATGAGAGGTGACTGAAATATCCCTACTTGTATCAACCGTGAAGATGACATTGATATCAAGCTAACATGATCACAATGTAATTAATCCCCATCTTGGTACACATACTCGAAATGTTTCATAAGCAATACAAAAGACAAGAAAAATCTGTTCCATTGGAGGTAATTATAATCTGTAACATCCCTACTCATATCTATTTCAAGAATAAAATCATAACAAAAATAACTTCTACAAATAGTTTAGTGGTGTCAATTCAATGCACTACAAGATAAACTCCAAAATCAAGCATGTTCACCCAAATCAAAGCACTACGAGATAAACTCCATTATCAAGCATGCTTACCCACGAGCAATAATAGAATAGATTTAGCTCCAAAGAAATAAGATCATGCATGGCACAKAACAAAAAGGCAATTTGACTTCTTCGGGTTGTGTTCTAGCAACAGGTTAAAGTGTTTGTGGTACAAATGACTCAAATCTTGATCAACAATCTACACTAAAAATAACAAAATCCAAGACTGCGTGAAAGTCTTAACAACATTCACTAACCAMAAATGCCGCGAATTAAATGTCTCATGCCTTGGTCAAAATGTTCCAATAAAAATAAAGGGAAAAACAATAAGGAATTTTGTCCCATAGAGTTCATCTACATACATACATACATACAAATCTAAGTATCATGGGTACACGTTCTTGGGGGTTGGATTCTTCACACTCGTGCCCGTCTTCATATCCACATACCAAAGACATACTTGTAGTCATACACAATCAAACCCCATTGTACCTTGCAATACCTTCACATACCCCATCATTCCTCAAGTGAATTTGGAGATGTACCTCAATTTTGGATACATCAACATCAAATTTAGCATAAAAAAGTCATTTAAAAATTAAAAACCCTGAAAAGGTTGTGTTTAGGGTGGGTCCAACAAGAAACCGTAAGACAAATGTTGTCCCCTTTTATACCTTTAAACCCTGATTCATGGTTGACTTTATCATTTTTAAATTGGCTATATGAATTTTAAAGAGACCAATAGAGAATAAGAGATGAAGTAGGGCATTGTTCATTGTTTTTATAGCAAGATATTTGTGTCCGACTATTCAACATTAAGAATTCATTATTGTCGTCATTCTTTACTCCCCAAGTGCCCACATTTTTAGTTTCACCAAGTTTCAAGTTTCAATTTTTTTTATTTGTCATTTCCATGCCATGCTTGGAAAGGGAAGAAATGTCAATGATCAATGTTGAATCATGTATATCAATTGATGGATGGTGGACAATAGAATGCTCTGATTCTTGAATGACTTGAATCTAAAAATGAATATGAATCATCACTAATTTTAATTGGCAATACTTCCAATTCCTTTTTTCCATAAACTATTGTATATACGAAATTATATATAAGTATCCATAATGTACCCTCATCCCCTATTTTGAAAAGTGTCATACCCATATCCATACCTACACTTGTCATACTCGCACCCTAGTAATGACCTCTATTACAAAGAAAAATCAATTGTTGTTTATCTAAACACAACATTATCACTATGCAAATAACTCGATGTACATGAGTAATTTTGTATATAAGCGCATGATCTGGTGATAGGGCCTTTATAATACTTCAATCCTTGTAAAAGGCCACTTGTGTTTAAAAAAAATAGAGTATTTATCCCATAGCGCTCATGTACATACGTTCATATCAAAAAATACCATGGTTCATGAAAACATCTAACGAAGATCCTGAAAAAGTCATTTCGCATTTCAAAAGCGAATTCTAATGAGAAAATGTTCAATATGTTTCACGATCGGTTTCAACTTTTGGAAACATTATACCCCTAACAGAAAACACAAATCTAGTCTTTCATCCTTCACCCAGAAACATTCCAAGATTCCTTTACACGTTTCAAGCACATACCACCGCATTTCTAACAAAAAATTCAATTAAAAAAAATCAAAAACAAAAACTAAGAAACTACAAAATATGTCTTGTTTACATGAATCTTTATTTTAGATGATATCCCAAGAGTGCCAATCTCGATCCTTCAATGCAGTTATAGAAGATTCTTCAATTGTGTAAAGAATTCCCCTTTTAAGTTTCAATGAAGAACTTGCATGGAATCCCAAGGACTGGAAACAACATTGTGCTTTCTATAGGGCAAACTCCATTTTCTACAATATCAATTGTCATTGAGGTCACTGGCAAGAATTTTGCAGACCATGCAACAATATGGTAAGGATTCATTACATTGTCTTAACGTGTATTTCTTGTTTCTTAATTTAAAAAGATGTTTTTATAAGGTATTTGCAATCGCAAAGATTTTTATTGAACCGAGTCATTGAAATTAGTTTGGTCTGAGTCAATCCAAGTCCGAGTTGACCTTTGATTGATTCAGAGTTCGAGTCTAAGTTTTAAACATTGCCTCAAACACCATAACCCGATAAGTAAGGATTGTTTTCATTAATTGCGTTTGTTGATTCAATACCTTGTTGAAGGATAAAATGGACTTCTAGATGTTTATTTCCATCCCAAGATCCAAATCTAACATGTTCAAAGATTTGTCTATAGCCATTGCCTCCCTTGTTGATTCAAAGCCAAAATAAGAATATCATCTACGAATAGTAAATGTGAAATTGCCTCATCCCTTACTACTTGTATGCCTTTGATAGTACCATTCTCCCAAAGAGGTTTAATGTATTTGTTGAAACCTTCCACTAACATTAGAAGAGTAATGGGGTTAGGGGGCATCCTTGTCGTAGACCTCCAATTGAAAAAGAACAAGTCGATGTTAGTTTCTATGCGTAGCTCGAATTATATTCAAGCTACAACACACCTCTCTTCAACCAACTAGTCTGTACAACAAAAGTACACCCTCCTACAATCATACAACCTTGAAGAAAGTGCAGTAGTATTTATGGTGAGAGAAAGAAAGCATTCACTAGTATTTATGGAGGAGAGAGAGAAAGAAGACTCGTGCATGCCAAAAGCATACACGTGCCAAATCTTCAATCTATTGTTGTTTTTAAATGCTTTCTTCCAAATTAGCATTGCAACTCTAAAATTGGTTTTGTGCTTTAATTAGTATTTGCACATACAAGTAAAGGTATCGTTCCCTAAGATAACAGGGGCACTCATGCATAAGTTTTCCCTCATTAGAGAAAGGAGCAAATCTATAGGAGAGAAAACTTCCCTTTTGGCACAGTTATCCATGCAACCTAGCACATTAGAGTTCTTACCGCCAATCTCAGTGTTGTTGTGCATGCATCCAGATTCACTATACCCCCTCTTCTTCCTAATCTATATAGAAGCAGGGCACACCATTTTGTGGTTTGAGATTTTGAGTTTAGAGCCATAATATTCAATTTTTGTTTTTAGAAATAGTAGAAATTTCACATGTTTTTTTGAGAGATCAAATTAGTGTGTTTGTTGTTTTATTTTATTAGCAATATGTGTTTGTATTAGAAATTCGAAGGGATATCCTTCTTTGGGATGTTTCCTACGAATGGTGTATTGAATGTGCACCAAGGACTATCCCTTCCCTCCTTAACTCTTCCACCACTCTCACCAGATTGGGATCAAAACCTATGAAAAATTCCACCATCCATACATTGGGTCCTAACAACTCTTTTTGAAAATATTTTAGCACTTCCAATACCTCCAGGCTTTCCACGGGTGCCATTAAGTTTGTATTATGATCATCCATGACCATCTTCTAAAGTAGGAGATGGGAGCAAAGATATCTCGGATATTTTCCCTAATGGGTTCTGTGGACTTCCTTGTAGTAAGAAACCATTACCTGCTATCTCTTTGAAGTTGTTACATTCTACACCATTTCATTGTAGATAGACCAATTTGTGTCACATGTTTTCATCCCTGCCATATATGTTTCCTCCTCTCTAGTTGTTTGATTTCTATCAATGCTTCCACTAAGTGATCCACTCCTCTATTGAGCTTTGATTGGCCCTTTAAGCATGCTTCAATATCACATAATCTCCCTTGAGAGTCTAAAAAAAAATTCAAATATTGTTTCTTTCTTTTATGTTTTAGATTTTGAAGATTTTTTTGGAACTGCACCTTCACATGTTATACACTTTTGGAATAATATATCGTCCATTCACATCTAATTTGTATCACAAAACACATCATATTCCACCTAGATGGGGATAAACATGAAGGGTGGTGGTGGTTTTGATCCTCCTCTCTCTCTCGCTTTAGGAACATGGGGACATGGTCAGATCCTCACCCATTCCCAACCCAAGAACAATATATATCAAAAAATGTCAACAAACCATCATATACAAGAAAATGGTCCAATGTTCTAGATATTGTTTCTCATCCAAACCTATTATTTCTCCAAGTAAGCACAAGGTCCAAAGGACCTACGTACACCAAATGCTTCTCACTAAAACTTCCTCTAAAGAATCCTCTCTGCTCTAAAGAAGTGAGCTAAACGATTTTATCTACTTGTAATTCCCTAGATCTCCTCTAGTCTCAATACCAAGTTTAAATCAATGTTCAACAAGGATGCATACCCCTCACGTTTCCACGCTCTAGGCACGAGGGCCACCTAGGGAGTCGTCTCCCCATGTCCCCCTTTTGGGGAGACATGAGGAGTCGCAGGGGGATGCGACTCCCCAAGATGGGGGACGAGTATCCCCAAAAATGGTGCATGTGGGCATCCCCCTTGAAAAGGGGGCTTCTAGACACCACCACCCCCCTCCCGGAAAGAGGAACTCTTGGGCATTCCTCCTAGATTTTTGCCTAGTAAGGCTTAAAAAGAAAAAATTAAAAATTAAAGAGAAAAAATTAAAAATTAAAAAAAATCATGAACTAAACCTAAGTCATTTTATATCGTATCACTAAACCGAACTCCCAAACTCACTTTTATATCATTTGACATTCACATTTCCATTATTCCATAGCCCATGGGTGACTCATGAGAGATTAAGCCGCCCATTAGACTACGAACAGCCGCCCATTCAAACCACTTCGAGCAGCCCCCCATTTGAGCAGCTGCTGAGAGACCTTGAGCGGTCGTGAGGGAGTTTGCAGTCGGCGTGTGAGGGGGTTTACAACCGATGGGTGAGGGAGTTTGCTCTTGTTGGTGAGAGAGTTTACAGCCGGCGGGTGAGAGAGTTTACAGCCGGTGGGTGAAAGAGTTTATAGCCGACAAGTGAGGGAGTTTGCAGCCGCCAATGAGAGTAAACAGCTACATGTGAGAGCTGTGGACTGCAATCACTCAGCATTGCCATTCAGCCAGCGATTGGAGCATTCTAAGTTTCCCTTTAGCAGATTTCTTCTTCTCACAGTGGGCAGATAGGGTTTTTTTTAATTTCTTGCTTGCTGTTTTTTAATTTCTGAGTAGTCTCTTTTTTGTTTTTACCCTTCAAACTCAGCATTTCGGCATGTAGTTAACCACGTAAAATTAAAAAAATAATGAAGAACCCTTGCTGCAGGTTGCCATAGATTAAAAACTTGCACAGAAAATTCAAAAAACAGCAGCATGAGTGATTACAGTGACAGTGGCAGTGACACTGATCGTGATTACGATACCCGAACAGAGGGTCATCTTGGGAGTGGGACACGGGTTGAAAGTGGGACTGGGAACACCTCATCATCATTGAATGAAATCCAAGGAAATGATCTATCCCCACCAAAGGTATTGGCAAATTATGCGAAGGGGGCATTAAATCCAAGAAAACCACGTTTTCTATATGCCACCAAAGTAGCTGGCTCCTCAACTATCAGAAAACCAGAAGGCAAAAGAGGTGGGACACGCAAATGGACATGTAGTATTTGTGGCCATCCTTGGACTGGGAGTTATAGTCGAGTTAAGATGCACCTTTTGGGCATAGGTGGCAAAGGGGTCTCTGTATGTACAACATTAACCATGATGGAAAGATCCGAGCTTTTAAGGATACCAGCATAGATCCATCTTAAACCCAAATCTATCAAGAACCAAGAGGGATGCAATTTCTTGAGGTGTAATATTTTTTTATTATTTCATTCCATGTCAAGTTTTACCTGGTGTGTGTAATTGTTTTCTTTTGTAATTGAGCCTACTTTAAATTTTTTTAATGTAGCGTTATCTAACATAACACCAGCGCCTCAACATCTCCCCCATACTGGACTATAGAGCACCTTGCTACTCTCGGTGCAACAAATGGCAGTAGATGCAAAAGGCACCTTCTCTAGCCAAAATGTCATGAGCGAAGCTTATCAGAATGTGGAAGCAACTACAAGCTCCAAAAGAAAATCGAAAGGAAAGAAATCATCCATGGGCGTTATGCCTCCACCATCTCCTGTTGATAGTGGGATTTCTTCATCCGAACATGAGGGTTATCGTTCTTGTGCAGTGGGACCAACTATTGCAAGGATGTACAGTATGCTGAACCATGATGATACAGATGATGCCATTGGCAAACTTCTTTTTGCCAATGGTATTCCTTTCCATGTTAGTCGCTCTCCTTATTATAAGGAGATGGTCAAGGCAATTGCAACAACAGGACCCTCATATGTGCCCCCAGGTGAACATAAGTTGAGGACTGTGATATTAGACAGGCAAGTGCTCTGCACAAAGGGCAGATGAAACAGACATGCGTGAGAGAAGGTTGTTCTATTGTTATGGATGGGTGGACAGACATTGCCAAATGCCCACTCATCAACATCATAGGGCTTTCTTTCTTAGAGCTCTTGATTGTTCTGGAAAACACAAAAATGCAACTTTTCAATTTGAGCCCATCAATGTTGTATAGGTTGTGACAGATGCAACAGCAGTGTGCAGATCAGCTGGGTTGCTGATTCAAAGTAAATACAGGCATATTTTTTGGACCCCTTGTTGTGTGCATGCACTTAACAATGCACTGAAAGACATTGGCAAAATTGAGTGGGTATCCAGCTTGGTGACAGCTACGACAAATGTGCATTTGTTTATCTGCAACCACCACACCTCCTTAGCCATGTATAGGTCTCATTCGAGGAAGGAATTCCTCATGGCCACAAAGACTAGATATGCTAGCTATTTTCTTTTATTGGAGAGGATGTTGGACGTGCAATCGGCATTGCAGGCCATGGGTGTGACACCGGAATTGAGTAGGTGGGAAGAATCTAAGACAGATAAGGGCAAGAAAATCAGGGTTCAAATATTTGATAATGATTGGTGGACATATTGTAGTTATTTGGTGTCACTCTTACACCCTATAGTTGAGGTCATTTGCTCCACTGACACAGCTTCTCCTAGTCTTGGAGAAATCTATGAGACTTTTGATAGCATGTTGGTTCAAGTGAAGGTAGCCATTTGTGAGAAAGATCCCTCCTTACAGTTCTATACGACCCAGATTTGACCCATTAGTCAACGTAGGTGGGATCGAATGAACACACCTTTGCACATGGCAGCGTAAGCACTCGACCCAAAATGGTATGTGGCAAGGCCTAGTAGAATTCTTCCCATTGAGGATCCAAAGGTCAAGAAAGGATTTCGAGTTGCCATTACAAAGATGTAAAAGAGAGGAGAACACTTAGGAGACAGTGGATGCAGTTTGCAAGTCTCAACGGTCCCTTCAACAAGCCTGATGCGAGGGAAGATCGCAATGAATTAAGCCAGGATGATCCCATTGGTTGGTCGGATGATGCTCCAGAGATCCAACATCTTGCTATTCACTTGATGTCTCAGATTGCCAGTTCCTCCATAGGAGAGAGGAATTGGTCCACATATAGCTTCATCCACTCTATTAAGAGGAATAGACTTACCTCTAGGAGAGAAGAGAAGCTATTTGCAGTGCACAATGCCTTACATCTTGCTCATAGGAAGACACCAGAGTATCAGAGGGGATCGGTGACACGATGAGATGTGGATCCAAAGGATGGTGCATAGATAGATCAGGAGGATGAACCGGATGACTTGTACCATGGTTTGGTTGGTGTGCCAATGGTTACTCATGAGAGTGACTCCGACTTAAAGATAGGCAGTGACATTCCCTTTGATGGTCCTGATGACTTCATGCAGCAAATGGTCCATGATGCTCAATTTATTTTCAATGATCATTGTCCATTGTTAATTTTCAGTTTAACTTTTCAGTGTTGACACTAGATACTGGTAATTGATGACCTCACACCGAGTCTTTCACTTGTCACTCTTTACTATTTCATACCTTAGTATCTAGTATTTTGCTTAGTACTAATTAGATTCTAGAATGATGAATGATGAATTTAAATCAATGTATCAATAATTGACTATTCGTGTTTCATTTATGATTTATGAATCAATGTATTTCATTACTGAAATTGAATCATGTTTATATCATTTAAAAATTTGAATTTAGTAGTATTTAATATTATACTGATGAATTTGCATGAGATCAATTGTTATTGTTGAGATTTTATCATTATTATTATTATTTTTTTTATTTT
>JASDQU010275144.1:0-13535 GCA_032191745.1 Picea mariana
CGGAGTGCCTAGGAAATGTAACACTTCCTATACATTAATAAAATGCACCACTGGATGCAAGACCGACAAGGACAAAAGAGATAGGGGGCTATGATTCCATGAGAGAGGGAGCTTGAGGGGCTAAGTCTTGTTATTATTATTTTATTTACTCATAATTGATTTTATGGAGAAGAGGGGTTACATGAGCTTCTTGGGAGGGAGGCCATGTGGCTCTTGTCTTCATGTAATTATTTGAACATCCCTTGCAAGATGTTTTGGGGTCGTTATTCCCTTGGTTTGTCCTCTTCTCACTGGTTCACTTGTTCTTCTTCCTCTTCACTCACTACTGCTAGTTTGCGTTCTCTTTCCATGAGAATGGAAATGAATGGCAGGAAGAGGAGAGCCATCGTTGAATGGCTGTAATGATTTACTGATCATTCCAGGAGGGAATGGATGCCTGTGTGCATGAACTTGATGAAAGTTCAGATGAAACTGTCTACAACTAAGAATCCTTGGAATTTCCAGTAGGGAGATTTCGTGACCAGTGGCATTGGAGCCCTGGAGAGAAATGGAACAGCTGCAGGGACTACATGGCAGAGAAAGGTGTTCATTTATTGGGGTTGTGCAGGCCAAGGGGGAAAGAGAGATGGAAATTAGGATTGTTGTGAGGTTGGGAAACCTGAGAGCTACTTAGCCAACTATTATGTATTTAGACTTGGCCTAGGACCCATCCTTGTGGATTCATAGCCCTAGCTCAGGGGTGACCTGCTGTTGAGAGTAAATGAACAACAATGTCTATGGTTGGGAGGAACATCCTTGGTTTGCAGCCAGTGGGTGAATGTTTACTTGCAAAAATAAGTGCTCTCTGTATTTTTTGTTTAATGTATTCCATTGTGTATTTAATTATCTCTGAGATATGTATTCTAATGTGCATGTCTGCTGGTTATTTGTTGTGCATGGCACATTGTTTATATCTTTTATGCTGTGACATGGATCTTGTCTTATGCATGTGGTGTGCATGCTTCTAACATTGTTGAGAAGTCCTTTGTTTTCGAATTAGAGATCATAGAACTAAGTCTTGGGACTATAGCATGCCTATCCTATGGGTGGTTGGGTGTGTTGCATTATGTTTAAGTGGTGTAGCCCGACCTCTGGGTGGTCGGGTATGTTACATATTGGTATCAGATCGAGGTTGAAACACCGGGATGGTATGGGTCGGGTCTGTTGGTCAAAGTCTCATGGTTGAGATCAAATTATGACCGTGAAGTTGAAAATCTCAGGAGGAATGGCATTGCAGAATATACGTAGGAGTTAGATCGTCAGATATCAATTGTAAGGGGTTAGAAGGATCGTGACTGTCCCCCTTCAAATTTAGGAGTGATCGCCACTGTAGGATCAAGAGAGATCTAGGATCGTTAGATCAAAGGACAGGTGAACAGGGGTCGTCCGAAGTAAAGGAAGCAAGGGTTAAGGTCACAACTGTTGGATCCCATGGGAGAGAGAGATCAACGAACAGGAGGCATTGCAGGGAACCAAGTTTCACAGGAGACAATTTCCAAGGGTAGTCCCACAATCCAAACCATGGTTTCACCAAGGGGTTAAGTGTCAACAATAGGAGAATTGTGGGGCAAAAAGTGGATTACTCCAAACCGTCGATGCGTGCCCCCACAAATTGAAATGCATGCAGTGATGTGACATGTTAGTACTCGAGTGATGAACCTCTAAAGAGAAAAAGTAGTCGGGGACTATCAATTTGTAGGAGGACACATTTCAACCAATCGTGTGCTCTGGGTGAAAGCACTCCGGGAAAAGGCAAGCAAGGAGAAGTTGAGAATTGAGATTTCTAGACCCCGGAGATCCGAAGTGAATCACAGTTGTCCGTTATAGGAGGACACGTGGCATAAATATGTGCACTTAGGGGAAAAGAAAAGGTTGAGAGTTGAGTTCTCCGAAGTATGAAGACCCAAATAAATTGTAGTCATTGATCCGTGGGAAACACACGTCTATAGATCGCGAGCTTCAGATAAAAAATTTCAGAAAAAAAGTTGAAGTTTGAGTTTTCCGAAGTCTGAAGTTTCGAAGGAATTGCAGTCATTGATCCTTGCAGTGGTAACTTCCGACGTCCCGAAGTCCGGGGTTAATATGGGCCGCCCGTTAAGGGAGGCACATGGTGGCAGTTTGGCTGGTTCGAGAAATCGGAGTGAGAATTGGAAGTGTGCTAGTGTGGAAAATCCTGAAGTCCTGAAGCCCGAATAACCGAAGTGGTGGGGCACGATGATGTCACCAGGAGGTGATGTGGACCCCAAAATTTCCGAAGTGACATGACTTGCGGACGTCACCGGGGATGACCTGGACACATGGGATGTGTGCCATGTGTCAGTAACTTTTGAGCATGCAGATGATTGAAATTTCAGATAGGACGTGACACATGTCACCCGCATGATTGGACCACATGTCCTCTTACAGTATTTCTCTACGTGGCGACGAATAGTGGACTCTGGAGAAATTACTCCAAGAGTTTTCAGTTGAGAGTTGAAACTCCCGAAGCTTGGAGAGCCAGATACCCGAAGTAAATGTCGACTGTCGGATCGTTCAAAGTACGGTTGAATTGTTAGATCAGGAGAACATGTAGCATGAAACTGTGGATTCCGGGTAAGGACCCGAAGTAAATGTCGATTGTCGGATCGTCCAAACTAGACCTGAACCATCAGATCAGGAGAACAGGTGGCATGAAGATTTGGATTTCGGGTAAGGGCCCGAAGTAAATGTCGATCATTGGATCGTCTAAAGTAATTCCCCACCGTCTGATTCAAAAGAATGCATGGAAGAATCCTATGTATCTCCAGGGAAGTAAAGTTTGAGATTTGAGAATTCCAAAGTTCATAATTCCAAAACGACCACAACCGTCGATCTGGGAGAGGTAAATATGAATTGTTGGTTCCCAAGAGGTAGATCTCGGTCATCCTTCTAGAAGCATTATCAATATCGTGAGTTCAACGGTCACCTCACATTTCAGGGACGAGAGGTGCTCAGGCTTTACGAAGTCGAGGGTGGGCCGCAATCGAGACCACGGTTTTGGTAGAAGGACATGTGGTGGCTCGAAGTGAATTGCGAGATGAAAAGTAGTTTGGTTCCAAACCACCTTTGAGGGTGGCTGCAATCATGCGTCTGCGTGAGGTCACCACCTAAGGTCACATCTAAGGAGGGGCCAAGAGAAAAAGGAGCTAGCACCAACTCTAAGATTTTTTTCAAGGGTGAAGGAGAAGGTCGTGAGGGCCATCAGACCTGTGCCAGAAATCTGTAAGGGTCTGTGTTTAGATATAGAACGAAACCATCAAGGTTTCGGAGAGCCAATTCAGCTCGATATTGAATACCCTTGACTGGGAGGTCGCATAGCCTTAGGAGAAGGGGGTCTGCATTAAGAAACAAAGGGAAAAGAAGAGGCAGCACTCAAATCAATAAGCCTATGGTTTTGCGCATCTGGTCATCTGTAAATGGTTTGAAGGAAGCACCTCATAAATATTTAATTTGACGAAGAGTTAACACTAGAATAATATAGGGAATTGATAAAGGGTCAAAATATGATCTGTTTGTGAATTGAGAACACAACAAAAGCATGAGTATGATATAATGAGTTGATCCATGTCTGTGATCAAATCATGAAGGAAAAAGAACCGACACACAGTCATGATTAAAAAAGAGTTAATTCATATAAAAAGGAAAAATGATATTAATTAAAGAATAATATTATCATTTAAATGAAAAGGTACCTGTAAATTTAATTGACAATTTTTGTATGATATGTATAGCTCTAACAAGATGGCTTCTTGCAGGTTTATCAGGATTAGAGGTATAACTAGATCAATTCAAGAATAGGATCATATGTTAGGGTCATGGAGGCATGACTTTGCCTACACAAGTTGGATGGGGTACTACAAAAGAAAGAATCCTCACATGGGACATGAAGCTAGCAGGTGAATAATGTCATTAAAGGGCATAGAAAGGAAAAGTAAGGCTCCATAGCCTTGAAGGTAGAGATGTGTAGATAGTTGCAAGCTTGATGTGGAAGGAAACAAAGAGCTTAAGAGGTAGTGTGTGAATAATCTCTATGTGTCAAGCATAAGAGTTCCATGGAAGGATTTGTTAGATATGACTTATCTACTGTCTAAAAGCTTAAATCAGAGTTCACAGTGGAAGAAAGATGCCAATGCAAAGGAATCGGAATGCTCTCTCACTTCAAAAGTGGCACTGAATGAAAATGCATTTCCATTGGGGAATGGTACTAAGTGGGAAAGAATGGCCAGGTGGAACGTGGTTGGAAAAGTGTTCAGACCCAGGGAACCATAGTATAGATGAGAAGAATGGGAGCACGCAAGGCATGAAGGATCTAAAGGAATTCAAGGACAACCAACTACAACAGAAATAGATAAATAAATGAGTGAATTGAAACAGAAATGCACTAGAGTGCATGAAGCATACAATGAAGTTAAATTGTGGATGCATTAGTAGGCATGCTGACAGTGAATGCTTGGTGCATATAGATGTGTAATTTTGCATATGTACATGCTTGGATATGCATATAACATGTTGGTGAACTTAGAATAATCCGTTATTATGAAATAATGTTTGAGTATGACTAAGGATGGATTATGTATTCAAGAAAAATGATACAACATGGTTAAATATGTGGATGTTGTTGTTGCTTATAATTTCCATCAAGGTGAAGACCCATGAGGATGGAAGGAATGGTGATCAAAATGATGAAGGGGGAAGTTTGTGAGCTTCTACAAATATTAGTTGGTCAGACAACAACAAGTAGGTTGGTAACAACCAGGAAGGTATGCATTTAGTTTCCATTGATGCATACATGTTGAAGGGGATCGAGGTAAGGATTCCCTCAGTTAATTTTCAGTATTTAAATTGATATGTAATGGTCGAAGGCCCAGAGTGTGTAAGTGTTGTTGATGCTAGAATGCACTTAGATAAAATGCCAATTGCATATTATGTTATGATTGGTTATGGGATCATAACCAGGTAATTCAGGAGACATACTCCTTATATAACAATGAATATCCATAGAGATAGTCATGTGTGAGACCATAATATGGTTGGATATGGAAGGGCTATAGCGCTATGTGAGTGCTCGATGGTATCTACTGTATATCTTATGTTTGGATTGCAACCTCTTTTCCAACACTGAAGAGAACTTAAGGATTATATTCTTGGTGTTGTGTTTGGGTGGAAAAGGAAGGTAACCAAATAGTTAGGCAAGCAGCAGGAAGTGTGTGGATGATGTGTTGAATCGTTGGCCAGACCTTCCAACTCATCATGGTGGAATACATGACATAGTTATGTGGTATTATATAGTCAATGCATGGATTCATTGTGTAGATGTGACCATCGGTACTGGCACATTGATTGTTATCTTATTAACCATTTCATTATAAAAAGTCTGCGTGACTGATAATACATGTGTATGTAATGATGAGTTCATTCCAATTGATAGTTGGATTAATAGAAGTAATTAAATTGTAGTTGTAAACAATTATGAGAGCACTTTGTGATTTTGTTTTGAATCATTGCCATGAGAATATATGTCGTGTACATGAGATAGTGACAATTTGTTTGGCTGAGGAATGTTGAAATTGCAGGAGGAAAGGGGTCTTAGATATGGCATTTTTGTAATCCCATAAATAAGACCAATGCCTATTGTTGCAAGAGTAAAATTGTTATGAGCAGAAGCTCATGTCTAGAAGTTTTATTTTTCCTATATAAAATAGTTTTGGGAATTATGATTTGATAAATACTGATGAATTGTTTTGGCTGGATGTAAATTGAAGAAATTGCAGGTAGAATGGTCTTGGATATGGCAGGGATCTAAGCCCATAAGGAAGACTGATATCTACAGTTGCAAAGCCAACCATTATGAGCAGAAATATCATGCTTGGAAAATTTTGTTTTCCTGTATAAAATAGATTTGACATTTATGTTTGAAATGGATATAATGATATCTCATGATGACTGTATGTGTATAATACAGATGAGATGTTGTATATGCAAGATGGAAAGCATGGAAAAGGCTACTATTGTGACATGAGAACCCTATGTCCCTAAAAAACTTCTTGTGCAAGAGAACCTTGGTCAGGCGAGATGGATCACCTGAGGGACTGCATAGCAAAAAAGGGGATGCCTGAGCCTGGGCTTGGAAAGTGAGTGACCACAAGGAAGAGGAGACTTCGATAGCTCTTTATTGGGGTCATTCACACAATGGGTACGTCAAGGAAAACAATGAGTCAAGTTAACAATAAAACCATATGGATATAGATCCATGAACCACACAGATAAGTATTGTATTGGATTATGAAAATTTACTCTTACAATATGAGAAAGAATGAGAATTGTATGCACAAATTTTGAACTGACATGCTCGCTAATTTTAAATATTGTAGGAAAACGATGAATGTTGAAGATATAGAAAAGTACCAGACTATGAGAGAAAAGAAGGTGATGTTGGAGCAACTAAATGACAAAGGCATGGAAGGAAGAAATTCCAATGGACTTGCTACAACTAGAGTTCTGGAACCCACAACTCTGAAACTTCCTGGCTGAGTGCACTGAAGCCAGGGAGAAGTGGAACAGCCTGAGGGATTGCATGGCAGTGAAAGGGGTTCATTTCTTTGGGTTGTGCAAGGCTGAGATGGAAGGAGATCTTGTTGGTTGGAGCTACTATGAGAAATATAAATTATGAAGATCATCATACATGTTTTGGGTCGGAATGCCTATGCATACATGTTTTAGGCCAGAGTGCCTATGTATATAAGATTGGGCTGGATTGCCTGTGTGAATTAAGGCTAGAGGGCCTGGAATTGTAATGTTAATAACATTAGAATGGTGTTGTGCACTAAGGACAGTGCCAAAATAAGGGGAGGGGGATGTAACATCTTGGTTCTAACCCTTATAAACTATAATGTATTATGTAAATATGGCTTAGGCTAGTGAGACGGTAAAGTTGAAAAGGGGCCAGAGTGCTTAGGAAATGTAACACTTCCTATACATTACTAAAATACACCGCTAGCTGCAAGACCGACAAGGAAAAAAGAGATAGGGGGCTATGATTCCATGAGAGAGGGGGCTTGAGGGGCTAAGTCTTGTTATTATTATATTATTTACCCATAATAGATTTTATGGAGAAGAGGGGGTTACATGAGATTCTTGGGAGGGAGGCCATGTGGCTCTTGTCTTCATGTAATTATTTAAACATCCCTTGGGGGTTGTTTTAGGGTCATTCTTTCTTTGGTTCATCCTCTTATCACTAGTTCACTTGTTCTTCTTCCTCTTCACTCACTACTGCTAATTCGTGTGCTCTTGGGCTAAGCATAAAAATGAATGGCAGGAAGAGGAGAGCCATCCTTGAATGGCTATAATGATTTACTGATCATTCCAGGAGGGAATGGATGCCTNNNAGTTGAGAGTTCTTGGAATTTCCAGTAGGGAGATTTCATGACTAGTAGCATTGGAGCCCTGAAGAGAAATGGAATAGCCTCAAGGACTACATGGCAGAGAAAGGTGTTCATTTCTTGGGGTTGTGCAGGATGAGGGGGAAAGAGAGCTGGAAATTAGGATTGTTGTGAGGTTGGGAAACCTGAGAGCTACTTAGCCAACTACTGTGTATTTAGACTTGGCCTAGGACCCGTCCTTGTGGATTCATAGCCCTGGCTTGGGGGTGACCTATTGTTGAGAGTAAATGAACAACATCGTTTATGGTTGGGAGGAACGTCCTTGGTCTACATCCAGTTGGTGAATGCTTACTTGCAAAGATAAATGATCTCTGTCTTTTATGTTTAATGTATTCCACTGTGTATTTAATTATCTCTGAGATATGTATTCTAATGAGCATGTCTGTTGGTTATTTGTTGTGCATGGCATGTTGTTTATCTCTTTTATGTTGTGACATGGATCTTGTCTTATGCATGTGGTGTGCATGATTCTAACATTGTTCAGAATTCCTTTTTTTTCAAATTAGAGATCAAAGAACTGAGTCTTGGGACTGTAACATGCCTAGCCTGCGGGTGGTTGGGTGTGTTGCAGCATGTTTAAGTGGTGTAGGCCGACCTTTGGGTGGTCAGGTATGTTACACACATACCACCAGAAATGGAATGACATGTAATATCCTTATAGTATAGTATTACCTACAAATATATCAAAACGCATACCATTATCCCTCAAACAAATTTGGGTCCATTACCCAAACCTGGGTTCTCCAACTTCACATGGCCATAACTCTCTAACCGTGAGGAGTTATGTGGCGTTCCACATACCACCGAAAATGGCATGACATATACTACCCATATCGAATAGTCTTAACTTAAAATATATTAAAACTCATACAATTATACATCAAACAAACTTGGGTCCATTACCCAAACCTTTGTGCTACCGAAATTCTCTACCGAACTTTCTCCAAGGGTTGACATCAATCACTAAGGGTTGGAATCAATATACAATATCACTCTCCAATGGTTGAAATCAATGACAACCAACAATCCATACCAATTTTCCATTAACCTAATCCAATTGTCTGGCACATTTCATTCCGGTAAAAGTAACTCATAAGGAAACCAATATTGTAGACATTTACACGAGATAAATTGCTAGGCTACATGGTGTGCCTAAGGAAATAGTGTTGGACCAAGTTCCCAACATCCCAAGTTCACTTCCAATTTTGGAAGGGGTTGTTTAAGGGATTTGGGACAAATTTGAATTTTAGTACAACATATCACTCAGAGTCAGATGGGTAGACAGAGATAATTAATTAGATAATTGAGTATATGTTGATAATGTATGTAATGGACGATCCTTCTAGGTGGGAGGACTATATCCATTTAGTTGATTTTGCCTACAATAATGGGTATCTGGAAGCATTGATGATGAGCCTGTTTGAACCATTATATGGTAGAAAATGAAACACACCAGTAAGTTGGGATAACCCAACAGATAGAGTCGTGATTGAGTCAATGGAAGAATAGATGGTAAAGATTAGGAAGAATTTGAAAGTTGCACAAGTTAGGAAAAATAATTATTCCAATAAAATAAGAACACATAGAGAATTCAAAGTGGGATAGCATGTGTTTTTAAAAGTTAAAGCAAGAGAATCTCGCTGAAATTAGGAATTTTACCAAAGTTGGCATCGAGAGATTGTAGGCCTTTTGAGGTCTTAGAAAATATCGAACCAATTGCATACATGCTAGAATTACCTGCATCCATGAGAATTCATAACATGTTCCATGTGTCTTTATTAAAAAAGTATGTACCTAATATTAATAATTATATTGATTGGAATGTGATCCAGGTGGAACACAAAGGGGATTTCTATGTGGAACCAGTGTGCATCCTAGACCAAAAAATAAAATTTCTTAGGAACAAAGCCATCGACTTGGTAAAGGTTCATTGGACCTGCTATGGTCTTGAGGACGCTACATGGTAGCACAAGGAATCCATGTGGGAAACATACCTGCAAATGTTTGCAAAGTTTGAAGGAAAATGAATGTACATTTGTTCATAAGCGAATGAATACTCCATTTTGGTAGTTGGAGTTCCTAGAACCACAACTATGATATTTCTTGTCCAACCAATGTGTGGGTTGAGGATGCATCTTGGATCAATGGTCCAGATTGCTTCAAGATGTTGATCGACGATGGATATTGATACATGAGTTTTGGAAAGGTTTAATGGATCAACAACTCATATTTCACCCAATTTGAAATTGACGACTCAGATTTAAAAGGCTATTATAAGAGTAAACCAATCAAATTTCTATGAATTCTTTAGGTTTTTGAAGATCATGAACTTGTGAGGCAATTTTGAGGCCCTAAACGATGGTTTTATACAATCGAAACCCATGAGAATGGATTGTCCCAATGTACACTCTTTTTTTTCATCTCAATTAAAAGAACTCAAAAAGAGCTATCCAATGAGCTACTCTAGGCGTAAAATAGAGCTCATATGGGGAAGTTACAACTGAAATAATTAAGGTAAAATTTCAGCACCAATTTACTTCCAAAGGGCATAAATCCTTGTTCAAAAGCTTGTTTGAGGCACGTGAGTAGTCTATTGAAATCTTATGAACGATAGAAGACAACCATGGAGCTAGATTTGGGATCTGGGTATGTAAAAATGTGCAAGAAGAGAAAGAAGAGACTTGTACTATGCAAGGATAAATTTAGAAAAACAGTCAAAACTTCTCCAGACCATAACTTTCATCTCGGAGCTCATAATTAAGTAAACAAATAGTCATTGGAATGGTATTGAGGAGGAGAATACATTTTTCCACCTAGAATTTTGAATTAGGTGCTAAAAGTTTCTTAGAAAATAATAAATTAATATTGTAGCAGTGAGAAAGTGGGAATTGCAACATGTGAATGTTGCAACCTTCCACTTAGAATTTAGAATGAGCATGAGTATAGTCATTGGAGATTTGTTTCAGAGAAGAATGTGTTTAAGGAATCCAATTTTTGACTTGGTGCATTATGTTCTTCATAAAATGATGTGACTAATAACCTATAATCTAATTAATAAATATTTTTTCAATATGCCTAATCCTAACAACAATTATTGCATGCACATTCTTGCAGAATTAAAGATATAGAAAAACAAACTTTAGTTCCTATATGAAAACTAGAGATATGGAGGATGCTCAAGGGTCCTACAACCATGAAGAAGAAATAAGAGTTATGCATGTCAATGTGGGTAATGCTGAGACAAATTGTAGTGGAAGAAGGGATGGATATGAGACTGTAATTATGAGAATCCTACAAACATATGTCACATACCCACTACTCAAAATCAAACTTTTTCATTGATTCCTCAACAGTCAGAATCCCCAAGCTCCTACGGGGCTTAGCACAAGCTAGATCTTTCCTTTTTCCACCTCCATGTGATTATAGTTCACCATTATGAGCCAAATCAGCACGACGTCTTTTCACACTTCGCGACTCGGTGCTACCAGAATGTCGAGTCTCTCGACATTGCAAACCCCAAAGCTTCCGAGGTCTCCAAAGTTTCCCTCCCAAGGGAGATCGACCTTCCACACATGACCGTGTATTTCCCAGAGTCAAATTCGGGTTTCAGAGTTTCTTCTTTTCTGATGCCAAGAGTTCTTGACCTCTCGATCTCCCGAACTCCGATGAGCCAACTCCCCGTCTTTGGCCCTTAGCCCCTTCTGGCTAGATTCTTGGTCCACGTGACCACTATCCTCATGACCACAGCCCTATCTCCTATCGGGGTTTCGTACATCTCAATGCCGAACCGCAAGGACACCTTGTCCACAGGATTCCTGATATCCTGATCCCTGATTGTTCGACTTGACGTCAGCTAGGCCCCACAACAACGGAGCTTTCTCCCCCTAATCGGGGTTTCGAACTTCGCGATTCCAAGTTGTAAGGACTTCTTGTCCACGGGATTCCTGATATCCCGATCCCCGATTGTCCAACCTGACGTCAGCTAGGCCCCACAACAACGGAGCTTTCTCCCCCTGGTCGGGGTTTCGGACTTCGCGATTCCAAGTTGCAAGGACTTCTTGTCCACGGGATTCCCGATATCCCGACTCGCAATTTCTTGATTGACGATTCTCCTTTCGGGACTTCTCCTCGAGGCCCCGATCACTGCCATGCGTCCCCTCAAGATGGACGGTCCTGATCGCCTCTCATTGTTTCGCGACTTCGAATGCTCCGAAAGTCTTGTCCTCAGGACTTGTGAAACACCGAACTCTGATGCACTGATTTGTCCTTCTATCGGGACTTTCTCCGGTAGTCTGGATCTCTGCCACGTATCCCCAACTGACGGACGGCCCTGATCCAATCTCGTTGTTTTGAGACTTTAAGTGTCCCAACTTCCTCGAACTCGAGAACTTCGATATCTCGAGTGTCGATATCCCGATGTGACCTCAGCTAGGCCCACAACACAGAGCTCTCGCCCTTTCGCCACTTGTGAAGTTGAAAGGCTTCCTCCTCCAACCTCCGATGCCCGAGTCTCAGATGTGGGTAGTCTCGTGACACACGTCCACTCCCAAACGAACGGTCTAGATCAATTCCCACTGATTCGGGGTTCCTGGTGTCGAGTGACTCTCCTCACGTCCTCAATCTCCGCCATGCGTCCTCCTAAGATGGACGGTTCAGATTGGTTTCAAGATTTTCACTATGAAAATCCCCGACCTCATGTCATCGTGACTCTCGATTTCACAAATGCCGATATCCCGATGGCCATGCCTCTCGTCGGAACTTTCAACCTCCTATTCACGAGGGCTTAACCCTCATGCATATTTTAACAGATCCAACGACTGTCGGGTTTTCCCAGCAAAGATCTAATGGCTCAGATCTATCCCACCTTGTGCACTCTTCCACTACTTCATGGGTGTGGAAAAATCAACGGTCCAGATGTTCTCATGGGTTTTGGGGGTCTAGGACCCCGATTTCCTCACTATTCATGAATATAGAGGAAAAGGGGCGAGGTATGTAACGCCCTTATTTCTTTCGTCAATCTAACAGTCGTGAATGACCAGGGAATCTTTCGACGGGATCTCGTCCATCGATTGATACTTATCCCTACGTTGTTACTTCAGGATGTTAAGAGGGTCATTCCTCCTCGTACATGGTTGTTAAGGTTTGCCCATTCAAGTCCCTTTTCCAGGTTCTTGGTAAACCTTTCCAAGGAGGGAATATCTGTGAAGAGATCTATTCCAGGGCATCCCTGGAGACAGATAAGGGGAAACAAATTCCCGAGAACGGACCGAAAGTCTGACTTGGTTCAACTTATGCATAATTAAATTCATTTATGATTCATAAGCCAATTCATTCATTTTCTGTTATAAGCATATATCTACCCTTTCTTATCAAAACACTGCACAGACATTCTTATACTGTAATCGTTCACAATTTCACAGTTTATAAGCATATATGTCAGCATATGAATTTCAAGATGCAATATGTAAAACACTTATCAGAAATGACACCAGAAGTGAGTGCAACTGCTGAGAGGGGTGCTTGTTTCCACCCAACCGTAGGCGTAGCGACTCCCAGAGGATTTACCACTAGCCACCCCCAAGCTGAGGCCACGATGCTATGAAACTGCGTCTCTCCGTCTGCCAGTGACCAGGAGTGAAGGTTGCAATCCTTCCTCTCTTCTATCACTCACTCTACATCATGCCAGAGTTCCCCTCGCGTCTGCCCCCCAATCGCTTCTACCATACGCCTTATCCTCTTGCGAGGTTACATGTGGCACGATTACCCTCGCGTTGATTAGGCCTGACGACTCTATGGATGGGCGGTTCACCATCCCATCCCTCAGTAAGCCATCTGCCTACCAGCCTACGAAACATTAAATTCAGGGCTAGCGAGCCGCTTTTGGTTCTCCGGGCCAGTGGAGTCCAAATACGATATTAATTCTTGGTGGAAGTTAACACCACCTTTCCAGGTGCCTTCCACCGCCATCGTGGTCTCTTTTTTTGCACATCCCCTCTCAGCAGTCCTGCAATAAAATTTATAATGTTATTCACATTCATT
>JASDQU010275145.1:0-15057 GCA_032191745.1 Picea mariana
AGGCGGTGGCAGGGCTGCTGTCCACCCCTCTCCCTCAACCTCTCTGCAATTGTGTGTGGCCCCTTTACTCCATATGTGAGTCAAGTCGGCAAGCTATCGTCAGCCTGCATCACCAATAATCATGTCAGAAATGTCGACATCAAATCATCAAATCAAATGAAACCTCATAATAAACATATCAACCCAAAAGCACACTCCCTGACTCAGTGTGGAGTCCAAGGGGGTACTACCGATGCCTCTGCATCCTCAAGGTGAAAAACCCTGCACACTCAATAAAACTGAGTCAATAGCACCTGTCTACATCAAATAATAACACATCATGTCATCTATCGATCACATTATAATCATATATAAAAGGTCTAACATCAAAAAGGGTCCAGATTACTTGCGAGCAAGTGTCCTCAAATAATAAGTGTTCTCAGTGCGCCAGAGCGGGATGTTACAGTACAGTCCGTACAGACGTTGACGTGGTAGTTCGTACGACATGTGGCAGGTCATATGACACGTGGCAGGCAGTTATTGGGACAATTTTCATGTGACATGGTTTGTTGGCAGTGAATAGGATGGAAACACGTGGCCCAATCAATGGCCGCCACATGTCGCCTGTTTATTGGATTAAAATATTTGCACTTAGCAACAGTCGACCCCGTTACCTCCGAGCAAGGTAAAGCTTTCGGAAAGGCTACCCAACCTACATGACTACACATGTTACTTAACATATATGTGTATTGTAATATATTTAACATTGCAAAAATGTGTGTTGGGGCGTGAACCGAGCCGGGGCTAAGTGTCAGCCCATGGTTATATATTGTATTGCACACGACCGACGCTACGGGTGGTTAGACCCACTATAATATATATTGTAACCATTTGAAATGTGTGCGGTTTGATATAATATGTGACCAATGTGTATGCATGCGGGTTTAAACCTTACGGTTTTGTCAACAGTTTGAATCTTTAGCCCTGTTGTGTATTGCGCGCGGTCATGTGGTGACTATGTGCCCACGGGCCTTGGTAGTTAAGGCCGGCGTGTAACTGTTCGACAATTTGGATCGGTTGTGCGGCTACACCCGGTGCCAAATTTTTACGCTTTAAAATGCGTGTGGGCTAGGTTGATCCAACAAGGGTGTGTTTTGTAGATGCAAAGACAACAAGCATGAAGGGGGAACTTCCAGGAAGCCTATCTACATCAATTTTTGGCCAAACAAGGTGCCAAAAAAGCCCAACTAAGGGTTTTTGGATGCTCTGAAGCCATTGGAGCAGTCTATTTGGCATTTTGAGCATTGTAAAGCAAATTTTTGAGCACTTTGAGCAAATAATACAAATGATCCATTGGAAGCTGGATCAGGAGATGTATCCCAAGAGAGGGGTGAGCTCCTTTATCATTTGTTGTGTTTATGTGTTTTCTATTCACTGATTATGTTGCTGTTTATATGCATATTGAATGAGTAAATCCTGTTAAATTTGTGTTGCAAAGTTGATCCATTTGCATGTTAACACATAAATTTTACTTGCAAATATTTTCAAGAATACAAGTCTTCTTCATTTTTAGATCAGTGATCTTTATATTTGCATCATTATGAATATTTGGAGCTATGAATTAAACCCTTGGACACATTTTTCCATTGAAAACCATACAACCAACCAAGTGAAATTGAATGGAATTATCTTCCTGTAAATTTTAGTGTGTATGGAAAATATGTGGTAGAAGAGTTTTCTTCTGGTCCATGCTATCAATTATCATACCTAAATATTTTTTTGGAGCATCATAACACTTCTTCTGATGTTTGTACAATTTTTTCCTTCCACTTGATTGTTGATTCTAATGTTCTTTAATTGCTTTGACTACAGAATCTGCACATGACATAAAAAGAAAATATTGATAATATGTTTTCATAGTTGATAACTATTAAATTTAAAAAAAAAAACAATAAATACATACCTCTTTCTTCCCCTTTAGATTTATCTTTTCTTGATTTAAGAGTAGCACATATACTGCAAATCCCCATCCTTGAATTCTTAGGAATACAGACATTGTTGAACTGTTTCTTCCATATTCTTGTAAAATATGCATATGTAATAAAATTACCATTTCCTTTGACACCTTCAACATATCCTTCGTACAAGTTGTAGATTTCCCTCCTTGAGAAACTATTTGTAATATGTATTGTGTATCTATCTGGCATACACTCTCAATGTTTGGAAAATAAATAACACATCCATTACAATGTAGTATTTGCGAGTGGCCTACTCTCTCATCCATGATGTACCTTTGAATAAAATGAAGGATCTTTTTCCAACCTTTTTTGGATTCTAGATAGAGGAATATTACCAATTGAGTGAATTTTTTTGAAATACTTTCTGCAAAGTAAAACATTCCCAATGCGATAATCATATCATGTATTGGTGGATATCATGCACCCCATAAAATATGATTTTTTCATGCTCTTATTCATTGAAAAATATGTCCTCCTTTTATTCAAGGTATACATGTAGTCCATGCTTTTCAAACAATTATTTTGACAACGTTCACTTGAAATCAATTCATTTATGGAAATTGATTTAGTGAGAAATTATTTCATAGACCTTGTATAACTGGAATGATTTGGATTGATATAAAAAGGCCTAGTCCTGGTCCTAGACACAATGTTTCTTTCCATTTCTTAACTATTTCATAATCCTCACTAGAAGTATTTTCCTTATCACCAGAAGGAATATCAAGCAAAACATTGTCAAGAGACTGAACTAGAGAATGTAAATCACCTTGATTTATTGCAGTTGAATTATTGAGAACATGATCTTCATTCCTAGGCCCATCATCTTCATTGATAATCTCTTTCTTGAGAAAAATATCAAAATCACTAGAAACATGATTACCATCCTCACTAATTTCATTGGATCTTCCATGAAAATATTCACTTCAAGGAAAATTATCATTACCCATAAGACTCTCAATGCCATTAAGATTCTCACTTGGAGAAAATTTTCCATCATCGTCATTGGTACCTTGAAAATCCTCATTTGGAGGAAAATAATCATCAACATTGTGTCCACCATTGACATAATCATCTTCATTGCTTTCAAAATCCCCACTTTAGTTAAAATTTTTGCCATCCTGCTTAGTGCCTTGAAAATCTTCATCAGTATCTTGAAAATCCTCACTTGGAGGAAAATCAACATCATCAACATTGTTTCCTTTTAATTTATCACTCAGGAAAGAGTATCCACCAATGGCGTAATCATTTTCACTAGTTTGAATATCCCCACTTTAGATATATTATTCACCATCCTCATTGCTGACTTAAAAATCCACTCTTGGAGGAAAATATTCATTATCCTCATCAGTACCTTGAAAATTCTCACTTGGAGGAAAATCATCATCACCAACATTTCTTCCTTTAAATTATTCATTCGAGAAATTCTGTCTAGCATTTCCATAATCATCATCGTTACTTTTAAAATCCCCACTTGGGGGGAATTATTCATCATCCTCATTCGTGCCTTGGACATACTCACTTGGAGGAAAATCTTCATCAGTACCTTCAAAATCTTCATATGGAGGAAATTCATCATCACCAACATTGTTGTCTTTAAATTCCCCACTCGTGAAACAGTTTCCACCATTTCCATAATCATCTTCACTGCTTTTAAAATTTCAACTTGAGGGAAATTCTCCATCATATTCATTGGTGCCTTGGAAATCTTCATCGGTACCTTGAAACTCCTCACTTGGAGGAAAATTTTCATCCCAATCATTTAAACGTTGATCATTGTCTCCACTTTGACCTACATTTTGATTATTTTCATTACTATTAAACTGTTGAATAGATTTATCACCACCATATTCCTCCTTTGTATCATTAGTTCCTTAAAAGTCCTCTCATTTAGGACTTTCGTAACAAGGAGTGAAGGATGATAAATTTATCATAAATATATTATCACATGTTTAAGTCAGGAGAATTGTCAATGGAAGAAATGTGTGATGAATTTAAAACATAAGTTTGTTGAGTTATTTTTAATTATGTTAAGACAAGAAGAATATTTTTTACAATTTAACATTTCAATGTTCTAATTATTTATATATATATATATATATCATTATAACATTATTTTTTTTATTTATTCACAAGGTGTATATGAGAATACAAGAGGAAATGGTCAAGATGTTGAATGAAGAAAGTTGGGATGATGTTAAACTCAACTATCTAGATTCAATCTCTTCAGCAGTATTGAAACATTTTTTTGTTGCATTCAAAAAGGTATGTTGATTTATTGCATTCATATTATTTGTTTGTAAGTTAATTTATTTATATTTTAATAGTTATAGATATATAACTATATTTTTGTTTGTTTCATTAAATATTCCAAAGAAGAATGCACCTGGAGTACCTGAAACTTTCAAAAGTTTTATTCAAAAATCCATGTTTGAAAGAGAAAGAAGGAGACGTGTTCAAAATGTTCAACTTGATGACGCCCTTGATCACTACATTTGGAATGGGATCGACATTGTTCAATACAAAGTGATATTGGGTTATTGTGAACAACTTACAATTATTGTTCCTAAAAAAGAATACTCCATAGTTATTGTGGATATCCCTCATGGTTATAATATCCAAAACATTGGATATGATACTTAGCTTTATACTTACCAAGCTTTCAATAAACTATTTATGGGATTTACGGAAGTACAACATCACCATTTTGGACATTTCTAGTATTTCATTCATACACAAAACAAGGATTAGTACAATCAAGCTTCAAGGGGAAAACAGAGACAAGGATGCAGTTTATTTGGTAAGATATTGAAAGTGTATGTTTAGCAATTAAAATTAGAAAACAATTTTATTAATTAACAAGTTAATTGAATTTGCACTTATTTATGTTATAGGCACAAGCCTAATATTCATAGCTCCAATAGAGAATCATTTAAACATGATTTTGAGAGTACACATCTTGCAACCTGGACAAAATATGATTCTTATAATTATATTCTTGTCAATGGAAATGATGGAGAGACTTCTAGTAGTATATTGGTATACAATGATGTTGTTAGAAAGATAACGTATGAAGAAAAATATTTGGAAGGAGATATGGTTAACATTTATCAAAAACCAAAAGAATTAATTAATTATCTTATAAATACATTTTCAAATGAAGGAGATTGGGTTTTGAATTTGTTCTTAGGTTCATGTAAGAATCATGATTTAATATTTATGAAATCACACTTTAATCTTATATTATTTTTAATTTATGTCTTTTTACACTATCTAGCTTCATTGTTTATTGTGTATTTTGTGATTATGTACAACATTATCGCGTTTCATACAGAAAGGAAGGATTTGAATAGCCATTGAAAGTGACCCAATGTAGTGCAGTTTTATTCAACAAAGAATTAATGTTATTCCATATCTTCCAATGAAATGCAAGAAGTTTTCTTAAGGAAAGGATATTTTAGTGAATAAAAGGTGTAAAAATTGTCAAAGTAACCTCATGTACCATTAGGAGGAATGATTGGAAAGGATCACTTTGGAGAACTTACGAATATCAAAGAGTCAATGGAAGAACAAAATGACACAATGGAAGAAAAAAATGACGTCGAAGAATATGATAATATGTCTGTTGAGAATGATGAATTTGGGATATATGATATTGCTTATTAGTTTTAACATTCCCTTGAAGATGATTCTAAATTTTGCAATTTTTTGATGAGTTGTACCTGTAATGTTTTGACTTTCATATTTTAAAATAACAATAAAGATGTTGTTGGACACACCGACCTCACTTAGAGGGGGGTTGAATGAGTGTGGGGATATTTCTCAAACTTCCCTTCACAAAAATCCTTAGTTAGCAATCACCATTTAGTTATTACCTATTGTTGTCATTTATAACCAGTTAAATGTGAACATACATTAGCAACATATACCAACAAGATATATCACCAATAAGTCATCACCACAAGGAACACAAAGAACACAAGATGTATGTACAATTTTTTTTTTTATTACGAACTACAATCCTTGGGTTATCAACAACAATTGAATAGAGTTAGAACTCCACAAGAGAACCGGCTCTACAATGCAAGACTCAACTTACACAAATCAACACCAACTAAGAAGAGGGATCAATCATCAACACATACCAATCTATCAATAGGTACACGACCTGCCAATAGTGAAACACACATATGTATGCATCCTACCAGTAGTACAACTCACGTATGTATGCGACATGTCTATACTACAGTCTGTGTGTGACTTTTGAACAACTAGGGTTTTCTCTTCATGGAAAAATTCAGATCTTCTGTAGCCCTCAGTCACATTCACTTGTGTATTTCACTGTCCAATCTGAACCATAACCAATCTCAACACATCTATGCTCTCTAACAACTTACTCATGTTCCTCAACCATACAATATGAATGCTACTCAAACATAAGTAACCAATATACTATGGCAATCATATCAGTACTGAAACATAAGAGTGTTTCTCACTCCATCAAGCAACACAAACCAAATCACAACAACCATACCAAGAATGCTTCAAGAATTCACCATACAATATGTAAGAGTATTCATCAAGGAAATTATGTAACCATACCAGAAGGAAGATCTGAGCCCTTAGAATGCATATATGCAACTTGATTTAGACTTCAAGAACCTGACATCAGCTCACACTCAATTATTCAGGAATTCATCTACTGTACGTACTTTTTCCTCTTTCATCCTGCATGTGTACATGCTTTGGCTCACTGTAGCTCATGTATGTATGCTCTCTAGTCCACTGTTGCTCGTGTACTCATTTAGAAACTAGGGTTCTTGAACTTCTGAAACTTTCATCGTCAAGATATCAGACATATAGAAACTTTGATGCATCCATGAGATCCTCGAATAAATCTCTCTCTCAGAATAGATCTTCAAGATATTCTCAAGAGATATATTTTTTCACTAGAGACCCTTGCCTCTTATTTATACTCTCCAGGTAGCCTCCTTAGAAGCATCTTCTAGGTCACTTTTTCCACATAGCCACTTTGTTCATATTTTCCCTTTGTCCAACTTTGCCCAATTTGCCTCTTGTCCATGTATCCAATAGACACTTGACTACTTAACCCATTTTCCTCTTTTTAGGGTTAACCACTTTCCATAATTATAAAGTTCTCTATTTAATTTATTATTTAAATAATCTTCCTTGACTTTGTCACTTCATTTTTTTATTTAAATAATCCTCTTTGATTTTGTCACTTCACTTTACTATTTAAATACTACTCCTTCTTTGCAAGAACTTTGACATTTTTTTACCTTTTGGGGCTTCAAGCAAACATATGAGGGTCCTCCAACTTCGTAAGACCATAAATTTCAAACCATGAGGAGTTATGTGACATTCCACATACCACTGGAAATGGCATGATAAGAAATATCCATCTAGGATATTTTCACTAAGAAATTTGTTGATATTCATCTCATTATTCGAAAATTAAGCATGGGTTCCCTAACCATACTTCTAGGATTACTCATCCACAAAGCATCTTCCATGAGGGATTTCACCATAAGGGGACCAATTTGGAGTTCATACATTTGTACTCCTTATCAAGAAAATAATGAGTCATCTTTACATCAATCCAACTATGCATCATAAATCAATGAAACCACATCGATGCATCATATATAAATGAAAACTCATTGATCCATCTTTACTTATGCATCATATATCAATGAAAAATAATTGATCCATCTTCATCTATGCATGACATCATATGACTATAATTCCACTTGAGATCATTTCATTCACATCAAGGATAATGCATATTACATTAGTATGCTATGACAAGACAATGTTCCTTTGACATCAATCCTCAAAACTTTAACATCAATCATCAATAAATCAATCACTCAATCCTTTGATATCAACCCTTTGACATCAATAATTCAACATCAATGACAACATGATCCAACAATACCCCCCTTTGGCATTGATGGAAATACCAACATTGATGTCAAAACCCATTATTGATGGAAGCATGTAGACAAGGCACTTCTCTACATCAATAGTCATCTCGATCACATCAATGTGACTATGTCTCCCCCTTTGACATCAATGGAAAATGGTATTTATCTCTTGGGGTTTCTCCCCCTGCCTAAACTATCCTTGGGGCTACTCCCTCAGCCTGGATGCCTTGATCATCCTTTGAATAGTCTCTCCCTTTTTTAACAAGGGATATCACTCCAATGTAATGCTGAAAACATATATCTCGTGCTTCCCTTGGAACCATGCCTGCATCTATGTGATCAACACTCCCCCTAGAACCATGATTATGTTCTCTTTCTCAATTATATGTCTCTTTATCAAGTATGTGGATCTTTTTCCAAGTATTTATCTTTGCATATGATAAATATCTCCTCTTGGAATCATGGGAAGAAGAATGACTCCCCCTATGGGTATGTCTCCCCCTATCATTTATGCAATATGAACAATATGCTACCATTGAAATATGATTCTGATGCAAATGCTACTGCTCTACCAAAACATATATCAACCACTCTTTCTATGACAATCCTTGGACCTGTCCATGCATCAAACTCATGCCATACCATACATCATGAATCAAAAGATATGTCAAGAACAAAACATCAACCAATTATATCATGTACCAAATTGTGTGTCAACCATGCACAACACCCATGTACATTAACCATGTAAACCAACACCATACAATGTTCCAACCATGCACAACACCTATGTACTTCAACCATGTACATCAATAATAGAGAATACGCTATAAGATATCATCAATGGAGTGTATCAACCATATGCCTCTACCAACGTTCCAACCATGTGACACAAACAAGTGTCATATGTTTCTACTATGAATCAAGTGTCGCAACCATCATCTGAATCAATGAAGTGTCTCAACTATATCATCCCATATATCATGTACCAATGTATATGGTAAACAAGTAATACCAATGGTGTAATTTAGCCAAGCACTATCATCCACATACATATTCCATTTATGAGTGCATCAATCATTGCACTAATCATGTATCAACACCTGTACCAAGCAAGTGCATCAACCATGCACCAATACCACAAAAAATGAACCACAATCAAGATGTGTCCTCATACATGTATTCCATATCCACCATAAAACATGTGTCAATCATACTGTTAGTAGGTGCTTCTAACAATGTACCAAAAGTGTACCAAACATGCATCAACTATAGATCAAGCTATGACTCATCAATGGTGTACAAAATGACCACTTCATCAACTCATCAAATACATGTCCCAATATGTAGCTCATCCATATTCCAAATGAATGCACCAAGATATCCAACAATATGCTTCCAATTATACATCATAAGATATATCAATGAAACTCAAATATGTAACAACCATGTACCCCAACTGATCAACATCAACCTCCATTCACTACAACAAATACTAAACATCCAACAATACATGTACTAGAAGTGTGCCTCAATAGATCAATGACATATCTATATAGCATCATCATGATAAATCTCATAACATGGTGCCATAACTTCATCATCACAACCATCATTGTTCTTCAATAGAAAAATGTCTCAATCCAAAATCTAGGGTTAGTAGCATGCATCCAAGATAGTCTTTCAATACTTTACCATATTTCACCACCATACATACATCAATTATGTATGCCAACATGTAATCATGGAAACCTACAAAAAACAATGTCAGACCCTACAACAAACCATGTCAGACCCTGCAACACAGAGTTATACCATTATACCATGCTGCAACTCATGTGCATAGCCTTTTTTTTTCAAGGCTTTACCACAGATACGTGGTCTACTGCAAAGACAACTCACGTATGCACGTGACCTATTCATGGTAATATTCGTGTATGTACGTGAATGTTACCATTATAACCCGTGTATACTTCTGAACATGACAAACTTGAGCTTCCCTTAAGGCTTCCATTCTTCTCTGGTTGTTCAGTCTTCTTTACCCACTTCTAAAGGTTTCCCTGCTTCTCGGAACTGGATCTTCGAGCTTCCATATTTTCAAAAATGTCTTCCTTCCTAACTTCATTCCTTCTTCTATTCATGCTATATGAAGTCCTCATCATGGAATTTCTTCTTGTGTTCCAGAAATCCTGAGATTTGTGACCAAATCCACTACAGTTGTAGCATATCATGATGTGATAGTGAGCAACAATGTGTCCTACTTGATTACATCTCCAACATCTTAAGTTGTTATGAAATATTTCATTATCTCTCCTTTCATACAATCTGCACTCCAAATATTTGTGAGCATATTCATTACATGAGTAATAGTGACCATGAAAAACATTTTCATACCTTTGCTTTGGTGTCCATCTTGAAGGTGTCTTGAATTTTCTTTGAGATGTAAATATGGCTTCTTGATGTCCTCCTTTCTTTGTACTTTCCTTCCCTTGTGTATATGGCTTACTTGCAAAATTATTTCCATCCTTTGAGAGTGAGGGACTTACCTCATGATTCTTTGAGGTGCTTGCTTCAACATGTGTATCTTATTTCTTCTATCCAAGACCTAATTTGTCATTTGGTGATCTTTGAATATCCAAGATCTCATTCAATATTGTTGAGCTATTCAAGAATTTGTTTGACTTCTCTACTTCCTTTCTAAGATCAACAACTTCAGCTTCCAACTTATTACATGACTCTTCCTTTTCAATTACTTGATTCTTTAATAGTTCCTCTATTATTTTGGATTCCTCAATTTGGGTCTTGAGATGGATATTAACTTCAAGACTTTTGCTAATCTCATCATCTACCTTCTTATTTTCATCTATTTCATTCTTTATTATTTTGATCTCTTCTTCTTTTTCTTTTAATAGAGTCTTTTTACTTTCTTCTTTTTCCTTGATATTTCCTTTAATTTCAAGATATGCCTTTGATTCTTTCTAAGAAACTTTTTAGTGTTATCATAAAGATAGCTATATTTTATGTAGAAATGGTCATATTTGTATTCATACAGACCCCATTCAACTTTCCTTTTAAGCTCTGATAGTTATTCTTCTACCTTTTTAATGGGATAACCATTATCTAACTCTAAACATACTATATCTTGGTTTTCTTCTTCACTTGTAGATAAATATTCAACATCATCACATTTTGAAATATTGCAATCGGGGGTTTTCAGAGATTCTTTACCTTCATTGATCTTGATGGAATTTTCTTCAAGGTCTTCCTTTTTTCCAACATCATCACATTTAGAATCATTGCATATAGAGGATTTTGGATATTCTTTACCTTCATTGTTCTTGATGGAGTTGTCTTCAATATCTTCCTCCTTGCTTTGGTATGTCTCCTCTAGCTTTAGCCATAGATCCTTGGCGGTAGTGCATTGTCCCATTATCTCTTTGATAGGACTTGAGAGTCCACTAAGAATAGTCTTGAGAGCCAATGCATCATTCTTCTTTTCTTTCCTTTGAGCTGCAAAATTTATCGTGTTCTTGAAAGGAACTAATCCACCAATAGTTTCCTTTCAAATACCTGCTCCTATTTCCTTCAAGTGCACTTTCTTTTCTATTCTCCATCTAGAAAAAATTTCCTCATCAAGCATTTGAACTTTATCATCCATTTGTGTGTCCATGTATCTCCTCCAAAATTGTTAAGACTTATAGTCAAGGCCCACTCTGATACCAATTGTTGGACACACTGACCACACTTAGAGGGGGGGTGAATGAGTGTGGGGCTCTTTCTCAAACTTCCCTTCACAAAAATCCTTAGTTAGCAATCACCGTTTACTCATTACCTATTACTTTCATTTAATAATAGTAATAATAATATATTTTTACAGTCACGACCAAGCCAGACACCAAATTTGTGTATGAGACCCCCTTGTTTATGGGACACGGGACCCCCCTCCACCCAATGATTTGACTGGTAAAGTCTACAAAGATATACATACCCTACCCCCCTATGGATTTGAACTTGTGACCTCTTAGGAAGAAACAGATGTTCTTAACCAGCCCACTCAGGCTGTATATATCATTATAACCAGCTAAATGTGAACATACATCAACAGTATATACCAACAACATATATCATCAATAATTCATCACCACAAGGAACACAAAGAAAACAATATGTATGTACAATTTTATTTTTATTACGGAATACAATCCTTGGGTTATAAGCAAAAACTGAACAGAGTTACAACTCCACAAGAGAACCAACTCTATAATGCAATACTCAACTTACATAACTCAACACCAGCTGAGAAGAGGGATCAATCTTCAACAAATACCAATCTGTCAACAGGTAAGTGACCTATCAGTAGTGTAGCATGCATATGTACGCCCCCTACTAGTAGTACAAGTCATGTATGTACAGAACCTGTCTGTACTACATCGTGTGTGTGACTTCTGAACAGCTAGGGTTTTCTCTTCATGGAAAAACTCAGATCTTTTGCAGCCCTCATTCAGATTCACTTATTTCTATCACTTTCCAATCTAAACCATAACCAATCTCAACACATCTATTCTCTCCAACAACTTACTCATTCTCCTCAACCATACAATATGAATGCTACTCAAACATAAGTAACCAATATAATATGGCAATCATATCAGTACTGAAACATAAGAGGGTTTCTCACTTCATAAACCAACACAAACCAAATCACAACAACCATTACCAATAATGCTTCAATCATTCAGCAGACAATATGCAAGAGTATCCATCAAGACAACTATGTAACCATACCAGAGTTTCTATGGCATATCTGAGCCCTTAGAATGAAGATCTTGACTTTCTTCAGACTTCAAGAACCTGGCATTAGCTCACACTCAAGTCTTCATGACTTCATCTATTGTACGCACTCTATTCTCCTTCATCTATTATATGCACTCTATCTTCCTTCATCTACTGTATGTGCTCTGTCATCCTTCAATCTTCATGATGAAACTTTTTATTTTATTTTTATTTTGTTTTATGTGTATTTTGATGGTGAAATTATTTGCATAATATATTACCAAACATAAATTATCAATTGGGATTTGTAATCAGTAGATTTGATGCACTATATGTGTCAATAACAGATAGGTTCTTATGTCTGATGAGTATAGTTCAATCAAGAAAACCATATAAAAACCAATACTTTGTTTTCACAGTTCAAAGATAAGACTCTTCACACAATTCATAAATTAGAAAGAAAAACTTGCAATCATTCACTCAAAAGATTTTGTTCAGATAATGCCTTACCCATTTACAAGCTCATGAAGTGGAAATATGGACTTTGAATTATTTTTCTATAGCTTCTACTCTTAACAACAACTAGCAATCAAATCTGGGCACACTTCAACAATACAACTCCAAACTTAGAAGAGAAAATTGATAAAAAAACTTCTCAAGCAAACAATGAATTAAAAGGTTCTTTCTTAGGTGACAAATATGTTCATTAGAGGTTCATGAAATGAAGAGATGATCTTAGATCTTGCCTCCTATAGAAACTAATTTCAACAGTAAACTATAATCAATTTCTGCACACAATATTCAAAAGGAAATCACTCATAATTTAATCAATTCTAGAAGAAACTATTTGTCCCTACACAGGAAACACTAGGTGTATTATAATTATACATTTAGTAGTCCATGTAGGGTGAATGATGGGATCTTAACTATTCATGTATTAACACACTTAAAATTTCAAAATAAATTATGAAAATCGCTATAAATAACACAGTTTGAAGAATGCAAAATTTTATAAATCTCTACAACTATCTCAACACAAATTACTGTTTATGAAACTAAGTAAAATTACTAAATATCTAATGCACCATAATTGTAAAACTTACACTAATACAATCCCATTCACAATTTACTCAAAATATCTAACAATTATACATATCCAACACAATAGGTACACTTTATGAATTCATATTTTAACTCAAACAAGATATCAAAATAAGAGGTACAGGAAACACACAAATGAGTACCGGAATAAAACAAACATGTACAGGAATAAAAAGATGAGCTATATTTTACATTAAGCTTACCATATCAAAATGGTGGGCCCTTCCCGATTCCAACATGGAAGCTCTAAGAAGATAACAGACTAAAGCGTTCTAATCATACCTAGAAATTGGATAGCATGTAAAAGCCGGTTTTAAATTTTACATCAAATTATTTTGATAAACTAAGAGTAATTTCATAACACAATCATTTAGAACAGTAACTTCCATAACTTCAAATTTTACAATGAATAATCAAAAAAATTCTAACATAATACAACAATGCATAAGTTTTAGAGAAATACCTTAACTCTGATGCTAAAAACCCTTCCTGTTGTCCGCAGCTTGCTTAGAACACTACCCAATACCGTCCTCCCTGCCGACTAGTTAGCTCTTAGCCCTAGGATATCAACGGATATCCTAGCCCTCCGAGCCCAAAACCCCCAGCAACCCCGGTCCACTGTGTCAATGCTAATCACAAAATTCCTCCCTCTCTGCAATACTCAGAGCTCCCCAAAATCCATGGCCAACTCCCCCGTAGAATGATCCTTCCCTCCAACTCCTTTCCTTCCTTATCCCTCCTTCACCGACACTCCTCCTCCATTCACTCCCTACCTAACTCCTTTATTACCCCTTATCCTCCTGTCGTTAATACCCTTATCCCTCCTTTATTACTTATCCTCATGTATTTAATATGATATCCCTTGTGGGATATGTAACCTAATTTAATATTATATCTTATTATCCACCGTTTATTTAATACTTTTATTAATTAATGAATTAATTAATAATTAAATTAATTATTAACCATCATGAACAATTATTTAATAATAATCAATTAGAAATGTTATTTTAAGACATAACTATAGTTTAGCTAATCTTTTAGGATTATATTATTAAATTAATTATAATTAATAATCAAGGGTCGTTACATACACCCACCCTTCAGGAAAGTTTGTCCCGAAGTTAAGGTATCTTATGGTACAAAAAAAACAAGAACATGGTTCACACATTCATAACAAGTAACCAACATTATTAGTAAGTAAGTCAAGAAAACTCATACATACTAGTGTATATGTACAA
>JASDQU010275147.1:841-12287 GCA_032191745.1 Picea mariana
ACAAACATACTTAATTCTGATTGAAAATCAAGTAGTTTAGGCCAGAGATGCGATCAATAACCAATTATCTGATCAGGCATAGAAAGATTAAACATTAGAAATGATAGGTTCTTGACCGACTGATGAGTGTAGAAAGAGGGATCCAAGTTGGAGGAGAATAGGATGGGCCTCAAGACGAAGGTGTTTCTTTCTCATAGGGTTATTATTGACAAGAGAATGAACAAGGTTCCTTGATATTCCACATATTGGTGAAGAAAGAGGGAACTCGCTGAGATGTGCATCGTTGGGTCAAAGTGATCTGAAGAAAAAACACAAATGGTAAAGTGGGAAGAGAAACTTGGGATTTTCCATTTGCATGAGAGAGAGTATGAGGGGTTTTCCAGTAGCAAATTTAGAAATGGGGGCCCAATTTCTTCTCTTAGGTAAAATATAAGACAAGAAATTTGGGAGGTCATTGCGTGAGAACAACACAACCACTACATGTATAGACACAAATGGAAAAAAAATCATGAAAATGATGCAACTATTAGGATTGGCTTAGTTGATGGATCTGTCCTAGTAGAAATTAAGAAATTATAGTTTCAACGATTCACCTAGGAATTACAACCTACATTCGAAGAGGATATAGCAGTGGCCCTAGAGAGTTTTTCTTATGAAAAATTGAGGAAAGTGTTAAAGATAAAACTCCATAAGAAAATATGGACAAGTACTAACGTGGTTGTGATTTAAATAAACCAAGTATGTCATTTTTTTTATATAAATGTGATGCATCCCATTACTTTGATGACCACATGAGTGGCTACAACCCATATTATATAGTCTGAGGTTATTGATATTGCAAAAAATATTTAGAGGAAGGAAGAGGAGACAAACAATTGTTGATGTGTTTTCGTTGTCTTCCATTAGGAACCCATGAACTCCTTTTCCTTATCCTTTGAGTCATTTGAGCTTCCTCTGATTCCTTAGAAATATTTTCCAAAGAGAAAGTGTTGGCCAAATATCTTTGAAGTGATTAATACATGAGACTCGCAATCATAAAGTTTTTCTTATGTATGAAAGACAAAGAAAAATTGCAATGAAAAGAGGTCTGCATTTGAGTCTTTGCACTTTTCCTTCCATATTATGTACAATGGAAAGGGTGTAGGGGTCAAAGTATTGTTACACTGTTTCTGCCTCCACATTTTAAGAAATGTGGAGGGGTGAAGAGTGGAATTCACCATGCATTTGTTGCTCTTACTTTCTTTCCCTTTCTCTTCCTATTAATTTTTCATCACCCTTTCCATCCTCCATCTCACCTTTTCTTTCCACACTCCCACCTCTTGTAGTGTAGAGGACATTGACTTCACCCATTTGCTATGTTTTTGAATCCACCTTTTATTGATAATAGAGGGTCTCACATGGCCATGCAAGAAAATTTCCCACCCATATCACATGAATCTCATGAAAATCTACCTTCAAGAATTTATGAAGCACTAATGGGTTCTTAAGAGAAAGGGAATCACGTGCTTGTGCATTAAGTGACTTGTGCTTATATTGCGACACCTTAGAAATTTTGGATATTTGGTTAAGTATTGATATTTAGAACTAAGTGTGCAATATAATGTGAAGAATCGAACCAAATAAGAAAGAAAATCCATTTGTTGGTGATACAAAAAAATCCTAGCTCTATCTGATCAGTCTTTCCATTGGTTTGCAGCCTACATGTGGTAGTTAAATTTACCAGAGAATGAGCATAAAACAAACAAGGCTTAGAATTTAAGCCAAATGATATTTGGTTGTGTAGCATAGGTATTTAGTTTCCAAGAAATTTTAGTGCCATGATGCATTAAAATATTTGACTGTAAGTACATAGTAGTGAGGTTAAGTGAATAGGGTGAGACACATGTGCCTATAATCCACTACTTTTAGAGAAATGTCTTAGCTTCCCCAGACTACCAAAATATTCAAATTTACAGATGCCTTGAAAAAAATGGTGGTGGTTATGCTATCTTGAACAATTGGAGGATTCAACCTTGCCACTAAGCCTTCAAAGGATAGCCAAAGTATAAATTTATAATCTCATTGAGCCTTATCAGAAGATATCATGGATTTTTTCTAGAGTAATGGGATAACAACCGATAGAGTAGATGATAAGGTACATGGTGTACACCATTTTCTATGTATGGCAGAGAGACCAAATTTTTGACCGAAGGAAAGTATTTCAAATGATATTTTTTTATCAATGGTCTAATTTCACACAAATTTCTAGGTTTTTCATGTTATTATACATTCTTTTTACCTTGGTTTTTTGCAATGCATTTGAGGGACTAGTGCCACAAATTAGTGTAAACCTAGAAATACACCCAATGTGTTGGAGATACTTCACACACACACCTAGTAATTCTTTTTCCTAAGGTTTTCCCTATGTTTACTAGTCATTATTCAGTCTCCTATAGTTTAAGGATAATATTCTCTTCAGTTCACACTTCAATTTAATCAATTGAGTGGAGTCTAGACGCCACATTGGGATCATCATCATGCAACATTGGGATCATCGACAACTAATGCATATTTTCCTTGGGATTATCACCAAACTAGTGCATTACTCATGATTCTCTGATATCCTCCTCACTTCACTCAGTTTCAGTTAGTTAATTGAAGATTGTGAGTCTAGTTAACTCAAACTAGGTGGCAGTTAACTCCCCTAACTGCCTAAGAGACTAGACTAGTTGGTAGTTTACCCTTGTAACTGTCGGTGTGTGTCCAAATCACTCTATACCACCACTATGGCTCATTGGATTCTCCTCTAGTGCACATTATTTGAGTTATACAGAGTATATCATGTGTAAAATATCATTCATTCATTTGGTTAAGAGAATTCTTCCATTCTTTCTCTCATGTTTCTCTATTTTCTCATATTTTCTCTGCAAACTGTGTATGACATTTGCTATCTAGATATTATCTGTGTAGGTTCATCCACTTTTACATGGTATCAGATCCAAAAAATTGCTAGGAAAAAGACACACCGGACTCTTTTTGTAGGTATTAAAGATTGAAGAACGAAGAAAAGATGGATTATTCATCGACAATAATTCTCACACCTCATAACTATTTGGAGTGGAATCCAAAATTTTTTCTTCAACTCAGATGCAGAGGATTGTACCAAATAACTATGGAAATGGAAGTAGAGCTTGATTCTGTTGATGAGAAAATTGACTTTCTCAATAGACAAGATATGGCCATAGGATGTATTTGTTTGTCTATTTCTCCTGAAATTTTCCACCAAGTATATGATGAATCACAAGTCTCAAATACAAATGAATTATGGAGTAGATTGGAGGTTCTATTTGGAAATAAGGAAGATTTCATGCAAGAGATTGAAAATATAGAGCTAGAAGAGAAACCATCAGAAGATCAAGCCTCTTATTCTGAAGAGTCTTCTACATAAGTATCTGCACAAATTCTTGTTCCATTAATTGCAGATGATATTTAATCCACTTTAGATTTGTTTTTTGAATTTCATACGAAAGATATCATGCAAGCATCTCAAGAGTCACATGCAAAAAATTTTGCATGTGTCATGCATGCATCTCAAGAGAAACATGCATGTATCATGCATGCATCTCGGGAGACAAAAAGGGGGCCACGCACATCAGATTCAATTATGATATTTTATGAGAAGAATTTGCAGAAACAAATTGGATATTTTAATTTCTCTAAAAAAAATATCCAATTTCAAAAAACAAATTGTCCAAAACAGAGTTCGGGAAGTGAAGTTATGATCATTTTAAAATCAACAAATTTTCAGTGTTTTTCCGAAAACGACCGCACGATTTTAGAAATCTCATCCAAAATTTATTTGGATATTCTTCATTACAAGAAGAGAAAGTGGATATGTGTGGAGATCTCAATGGTGCATCTACTTCATCAGATCTGTACAAACATCTACATCTTCAACAAAATATTCAACGGGCACAAACTTGCATAGTTGCAAGGTCTTCTTGGAGCGATCGAAGGACAAGGTTGCTTAGCAACTGCTTTTTGTTCATTCTCATTTTTTTTTTATGCATTGTAATTTGAAGCGGGGGGGGGGAGGGGGGTGGGTTTCCCATGAGGTTTTCCCTCTTTCCTCATTTTTTTTTCAGTGTCTCATTCTTATATGCATTATACAATGGGTACCTAACATGGCCTTGGTTGCTGGGACACATTCATCATGTACACCCTAGTAGTGTTCAGGGGGGTGTTGGAGATATTACACACTCACCTATAATTATTTTCCTAATTTTTACAGTCCAATGTTGATAAATATACCTTAGATGAGAAAATTCTCTCTAGAGAATATTCCCCTACAAAATTGGATGTTCCTCTTCAGTTTAGAGTCAGTTACACTTAGTTAGACTAGTGGAAGTCATGACTCAATTAATTGATGATTGCATGGATCAGTTAACTAGGACTAGGTGGAAGTTCACTCCAATTTGTGTTAGTGAGTGTCTAGATATCTCTAGATAACTACTATGGCACATTAGTTACTCATGTAGCCTATATCTATTGTAAATTATTCACTCTTTGAGTGTGGAATATGGTTAATATAATTCGTCCATTCTTTCTCTCATGTTTCTCTCTTTTCTCATTTCTCTGCAAACTATGTATGTATTTTTGCTAGCTAGATCTTATTTGTGCAGGTTCATTCACATTTACATGGATATCATCCTGTTTGCCAAAAATCCCTTCCATGGTGGTCCAGGCTTCATTAGGGGTTTTACAGGAGGATATGTGAAATAGGAGTACCAAATATTGAAGACAATGAAAAAATGGAATTTCCAAAAGAATTCATTCTTACACCGTACAATTTCTTTGCATGGAAGGAGAAGATGATAGTGCATATTCGAAGCATATGATTATACAGGTTAACCATGAACACAGAGGACGAACCCACATCAACCATAGAAAAATCCAAGTATCTGAATCGAATGGATGAAGCATTTGGAACTATTTGCAGTCTCATTTCTCTTGAACTCTTCTTTCACATATCCTCCTGTAAAACCCCCAATGAATCCTAGACCACCATGTAAGGTATTTTTGGAAAATAGGAAGAGATGAGGGGACACATGATCGAGGTGGAATTGTTCACTTTGGATCCAAAAACCTTCGACAATCTTCAAGATTTATTTACCAAATATAAGGATTTGTTGTCGCAAATCAAGGCTTGCGGGGTTGATAAATCTAAAGAGGAGAAACAAATGGTTCTTACCATTATCTCCAAACGTGGTCCAGAATACTCAGTCTTTGTATCCACATTTCATTCAGTTAGGCTTGCCTCTAGAGCCACCTAGATGATGCCTTCTCTTGAGGCCTTTATCGAGTCTCTTACACAAGAGCAAAACAAGCTCATCAATATGGGAAAAATAAAAGGCCCAAAGGTGCATGAACTTACTGTTCAAGATGGTAGTGGTCATCAAAATAAGAAATCTAAAGGCAAAGACAAAAGGAAAAAACATGCATATCCAAATAAGGAAGGATACTCAAAACCCTTCAACAATGCCTCCGGATCTAAAGGTGGAAAGGGAAGAAAAGGGAAGAAATTCACTTACTGCCATAAAATGTTCCATCCATAATCCACATGTATGCACAAACAGATAGATCAAATGGCCCAAATAATTCAATAAAACAACCTTGGAGATTACATCCCTAAGGGTGACAAGAAGAAGAAACCAGAAGATCACAATCCCAAGAAAGGTAATTCTATCGACCATGCTTTGATTGCCATCAATTATTCTCCCAATGCTTGTATTGTAGATTCAGGAGAATCACACTAAATGGAAGCCACGTCTACTCTTCATTGGATGCATGAAAATGTCCTCCTATTATGATGGGGGACAACTCTCAGGTCAAGGTCATTGGAAAAGGAAGAATTGAACTACGAAACGGGAGCTTCAAGAATGTGCTACACATCCCAAAACTCTCTGTCAATATTCTCTCTGTGTATTAGATGACAAAATCCAGCACTGGAAAGAGAGTAATATTCACACCTAATGCAGTTGATATATATGACATGCAAACCAATTCCAGGGTTTCTATTGATGAGGTAAATCATCAATCCAGGCTCTACACATTTTATGAGTGCATTGAACCAGATTCTGCATTACTTCTTACCCATGCCGATGAAAGTAGTAGGATATGGAACAAAAGGTTCAGGAATTTAAATTTCATATATATGCAAAATCTTGGCAAGAAGGGAATGGTTGATGGTCTACCTGACATCCACTTCTCCAAAGGAATTTGTGAGGGATATGTTCTTGGAAAACACCCTCAATAGAAATTCGATAAAGGAAAGACTCAGAAGGCCTCCTTTCCTTTGGATATGATCCATAGTGACCTCATGGGCCCTTTTCCACATCCATCAATCAATAAAGCAAGGTACGTGCTCATTTTTGTTGATGATTTCTCACGCTTCACATGGAGTTTATTTCTCAAGAAAAAATCAGAGGTCTTTCAACACCTTAAAGATTTCAAAGCCCTTGTTGAAACATAGTCATGAAAGAATATAAATGTCCCCCGAATAGATAATAGAGGAAAGTATGTCAACCATGAGATACATAATCTTTTTCATGAGGCCAGGATTCAGTTGAAGCACATGGTTCCTCATACTCCACAGAAAACAGAGTGCTCAACGGAAAAATAAATCTATAAAAGGCATATTGCATGCTACATGCAAAGTCACTTCCATAGAGATTATGGGCTGAAGCAATTAATTGTGTAACCTACATCCAAAACATATCTCCCCATATATCTGTCAAGGATAAGACCCCCTGCGAGGTTTGGATTTTCCTCAAACTGGAAGTGACCCACTTCCATATATTTGTTTCTTGTACATGGGCCATGATTCCCTCTGAGAAGAGGAAGGCACTTGATCCACATAGCACAGAGTGTATCTTTTTTGAATACCCCGACGGTGTGAAGGGATACAAGCTCATTGATATTTCCTCAGACCAAATCATCATTGAGTGTAGTGTCCAATTCTAGGAAAGTGTCTCGCATGTACCTCAACAACCACATGCAAACAATTTTTTTCTTCCACCTATCAAAGATGATGAGCATGCACATGCCAACTCTTCTTCAGATGAGAGTTTTGATTCAAAGGATTCATATGATTCATATATCGAGTCAACACAGTTAGATGCAGAGTCAGTGCATGTAGATGCAGTTGCAGAGCTAGATTCGAGGCCCAAGTGGGCCAAGACTACGCTTCAGGATGCAAGAGACCTTGTTGGAGATCCAACTGATACCAAGAGGACTCGATATGATTTCTAGGAGCCTCCTCTTGCACTCACTACCACTTAACCAATGCCACCTAGGAATATTTTATTGGTTCAGTATTCAGATCCATAATCCTATGGCAAGGCTGTCAGGAATCCCTTTTGGGAATCCGCCATGCAGGAGGAGTACAACTCTCTCCTCGAGAACCAGACTTGGAATCTAGTTCCCCTTCCTTTAGGAAGGAAATTTTTCAGGTGCATATGGGTCTACAAGACCAAGAGAACATCGGATGGATAGGTTAGAAGATACAAATCTAGGCTAGTTTCCAAAGGATTTCAACAGGCACACAACATTGACTATGATGAGACCTTCGCTCTAGTAGCGAAGATGGATTCCATATGTTTGGAAATTTCCATTGTAGTAGACAAGGGATGGGAATTCCATCATATGGATGTGAATAATTAATTTATTCACAGAGATCTCTCTAAGGAGATCTATATAGAGCAACTCCAGGGATTTGTGCAAGATTCATTTTTGGTCTGTCAACTAAAGAAGTCTCTTTATGGCCTCAAGCAGGCCCCAAGGGCATGGTATGCCAAGATGAACTCCTACCTATTGTCACAAAACTTTATACATTGTAAATCAGACTTGAATGTTTACATTCTCAGGACGGTTGATTCACTTCTACTCCTAGTTACGTATGTTGATGATTTGTTGATCACTGATTTCTCAACTTTAGTTATTGTTGTAGTCAAGAGGATTMTGCATGACAAGTTATTGATGAAGGACATGGGTCCGCTACATTTATTCCTTGGACTCGAGATCAGTCAGGATGCATCAAGCATCAAACTGTCTCAGGCCAAGTATACACGAGATATCCTCGAGAGATTTCACATGATAGGTTGCAAGTCTGCCCCGACTCYTTTCCTATCAGRAGTCAGACTTGAGGATGGTGGGGACACTCCACTAATGGATAACACACTGTATAGGAAGCTAGTGGGGAGMTTGTTGTATCTCACACACTCTATACTAGACCTCTCCTATGTAGTTGAAGAAGTCTCCAGGTTCATGCAGGAGCCGTATGAGCTACATTGGAAGGATGCAAAGTGTATCCTTTGATATGTACAAGGAACCATCATCTTTMATATTCACTATGAAACATACTCTACATTGGACCTCATAGGGTTCACTAATTTTGACTGGGCTGACAATAACATTGATCACAAGTCCACATATGTTTACTCACTCAGTCTTGGTTCCAGGCCTATCTGTTGGTCGAGCAAGAAGCAGGTTGTTATTTATCTATCTTCAGTCAAGGAAGAGTACATAGGGGTGGTTAACATAACCATTCAGGATATATGGATACAACATTTTCTCACTGAGTTGGGCATTCAGTTTTACCAGTCGATTGCCATTTGGTGTGACAACTAAAGCACTCTAAAGTTATACAGAGATCCAGTTCAAAGGTAGTGGACGAAGCACATTGAGATCCACATGCACTACATCCAAGAATTAGTACTAAGAAGAAGTTCCATTCTCTATGCAGTCATCTTGGAGTGAAAGACACATTTTCTTGGAAACTGTCAATTCTTTGTTCTNTTCTTTATTTTCACCATAGTGATGTTCAGGGGGGGGGGTGTTGGAGATACTTCACACACACCTAGAAATTCTTTTTCCTAAGGTTTTCCCTATGTTTACTAGTCATTATTCAGTCTCTTATAGTCTAGGGAGAATATTCCTCTAGGAGAATATTTTCTTCAGTTCACACTTCAATTTGATTAGTTGAGTGGAGTCTAGATGCCACATTGGAATCATCACCATGCAACAATGGGATCATCCCCAGATAATGCACATTGTCATTGGGATTATCACCGAACTAGCGCATTACTCATGATTCCCTGATCTCCTCCTTACTTCACTATGTTTTAGTTAGTTAACTGAAGACTAAGAGACTAGTTAACTTAGACTAGGTGGTAATTAACTCTTGTAACTACCTAAGAGACTAGACTAGGTGGCAGTTTACTCCCGTAACTATCGGTGTGTGTCCAAATCACTCTAGACCACCACCATGGCGCATTGGCTTCTCCTCCAGTGCACATTAGTTGAGTTATACATAGTATATCATGTGTAAATTAACATTCATTCATTTGGTGAAGAGAATTCTTCCATTCTTTCTCATGTTTCTCACTTTTCTCATATTTTCTCTGCAAACTGTGTATGTCATTTACTAGCTAGATCTTATATGTGCAAGTTCATCCACATTTACACAATGAACTTGTAGCACCCAAAATTATGGAGGAAGAAATCCCCTTTCAATTTTTACAAGGTTCAATATGTGTTTGTGGGGAGATTGAGAGAAATGGTAATAGTGAGGAGTGAGGTCACTTGATGAACGAAGATAAGAAATTGTTAGAGGGGAAGGGTGAATTATTTGATGATGAGTGCACCCATGTTTCACTATATAATTTTGAGGGTAAACCCTAATTCTTATCCAAATTTATTTGTGATTTATACTTTATGGAAGAATTTTGCATGCATGATTTGAGATGGTTCAATTTCATTAACCATGGAAAAAAAATCCTTTTGTCTTAGTCCCCTTTATGTTTGCAAGTATTGTTGTGAAAAATGTGATAAATTTTAATGAAGTTTCCCATTCACTATATTCTTTGGAGTTGAGAGAGACTTGTCCTACCCCAAGATATGATCCTAGGGGGATTTTCAAAGCTCATAATATGATATCTATTAAACATGACAATTATTTTTCTAAATTTGAGGAATTTGAAGGGTGTTATATTTTGGGTTGCTCAAAAAGTATTTATACCATTCTAGGGGTGCATGGTGAAATCGTACCCCCTTATTTGTATCTTAGATATTTTGGTTGATGATATTTGGAGAGTAGTCTATAGTTGGTTGCTTGACCTTGGACTTGGTCCTATATGTGACACATTCCTTGATGAGGTGATTATATTATGTGGAATTGATATCTTCTACATGGAACACATGTTGAGGAGGATGGTTTCTTGCATGGATGTTGGATCTACCTTGGAGGAGAAGAACTAGGCACTAGGAGGAAGGGTGTGTTAGAATATAAAGGATTGTGTGCTCGTTTTACCACGATGATACCCTCATCTCCCAACCACAGGCCGAAGCCTCCCTCCGAGCACCTTAACCTTGACCTGAGAATTCCTCCAGAAGAAAACCCTAGGCTAGATAGCAAAACAAAGAGCAGTGCATCTCTCCCCAAGGATAGCGCATCAAAAAAAGCTGATCAGATAGTCCAAACCCTAGCCAAGAGATATCCAAGCCAAATAATGAAACTTGCTGCTGCTGTAGCTGCACCTGCAACCCTCCTCCAAACCTGTACACCAGCTACACCTGCAGTGCGCACCAACTGGGAAAATTGTAGTCCTGAGATGTGACAAATGAGAAACTGGCACCCTGTATTTATAGTAATCCTAGCAGTTTACTGGGGCCGACTTCTCCTTCTGGGTAGGTGTCTGTTCAGTATATTATTATTAATTCTGGCCGACTTCTTCTCTCGAAGGCTAATGCACTAATATAAATTATGTTCTTGAGCCGACAAGGCTTCTAGAGTTATTAGCCAATTCATTATGGTTTCTCTTGCTTCCCGGAGTCTTCTATTCTAGTCAGGTTCACATGTAGAGGTAAATACCTCCCACAGCTACCATAATATTAACACTCCCTCCTAGCTAGAGAGGTATTTACAGGTAATGGACTTGAGCACAAAACATACCATTTACCCGGTAGCATCAATATAGTCATCTGGACTATTTCATGACTAGATCATGAGCATCACCATTACTATCAGCTGCATCATCTTTCGTAACCATACTTCATCTGAGTAATATGATGCTGAATAAGTCACTCTCACCATAGAGTGATACAAGTGGAGTAAAAGCTCTGAACTATTTTCCATCTAGAAAATCTCTATTCATCATTCATCTGAATGATCATCATCTCCAGTAAACTGCTAATAGTCTTCAAGGCAATTAGAACAACAATGGTCTTGAGCACAACAGACCATTCAACTGGTAGCACCTCGAGCACCTGTCATTATTATCCGACTGGATAATCTCCTATGACAACTGGTACAATATCAATTTATAGAACACACCTGTGTCTATTCCCATAGTACACAACTACAATCCAGTGGTTAACTACCACATCAAGTAACACACAAGTACTTGAT